>JAQGCM010002850.1:0-10245 GCA_034699705.1 Hymenaphorura dentifera
CCGCACTCCCGGAGTGCGGAAGGCTGGAAGGGCCTTCCGAGCCTTCCGCACTCCGGAGTGCGGACAACTATGGTACGGTCCGAATTAACTCGATGTAATTTAAAAAATAATTTGATGGTGTGGTGACTGTGGTGGGTTTATTAAAGCTGACAGTCAAGTTGTCGTAAAATATGCACGTATTTGTATTCCCTCACAGCTTTTCCAGCGACCTTTATTGGCCCTAATCAAAACCATTGTACTATTAATAGCATACAGCGACACTGCAATTAAACAACAATAAAGGAAAGGATTTATTATTTACAGTTCAATTCATGCTTTTATTGCCATTGATGCCCAAACTGAAACCAGATCCAAAGCGAAGCTAATAGAATAGTCAGCCAAAGCAAAGGGGTGATCGGCATGGCATTGGAGTGAGTGCAGTCAATGTACTCTACCGTGTTTCGCGAGTGACAGATTCACTTTCGAAATCGTCATCGTCAATTGCGTCACTCTCAGTCGTCACTTCGACAGCTCAAAATGTTCAAACGTATTTCGAATTAAGTGACGGCACTTGTAGGTGAACGTGAACGTAATGTATGGTTAAAATAAATCAAAATAAAAAGCAAGGCATTGACAAATGAAAGTTGTAATTAATGTAATTGAAATTCAAGACCAGAACAGTAATACTAAAACTCTTGAATTTAAATTACTTATTGCTCTAACTGCGAACTTCTGCTTTTTATTCATTGCAAATTAATGCAATAGCTGCGAAACTGCACCATGCAATAATTTCGCCTTTATTGTTCTTTGAACGCAAAGAATCTCATTTGTTCTTGTTCTGACAAAATATAAATGGTGTACAACTTTGGTCCTGGCTCCAGAAGTTCAATAAGTCCATATGTTCAAGTTGAATTGAATTAAATTGAAGACAAGATCAAAAAATATGAACTAGAAAGGATAGAGCCTATTGAGGCAGTCATCGCATCGTAGCAATCAATACAGCTTTTCAAAATTTTGACATTTAAACTGGTTGATTTTACAATGACAGCGAGCGATAGGGTTTCTTTACATCTTCAAATTCAGTCTAGAACATAAATGTTTAACATAAATTGAAATAACAATCATCTCTACAGGCCACTATTTTAGCAGAACAATAATTTGTTAATCCGAAATTCAATTCTCTGCTCCAGAAAGGATCTTGAGCGACTGAAATTAAAATACTAGTTTTGATCAGACAAAATAATGTTCGTTATAGCTATCTCTTGTCTGCCATGCAATGGAACTGGTAAAAATCGCGATCTGCCCGGTACCCCTGGCCTTATATAGAAATTCGGATTTCGCTTCCGCCGTTTTGCCAAGAAATATTGCGCCACTACCGATTAAACAATGCACCAGGACTATAACTAAGTTTTACCAGTCAGCCATGCCATAATCCAATAAAAACATTCGTTTTTCTTAACCCCACATTATTGAGTATATTGTAATTTTTTTTGCAAAATTATTGTGTTGCGTAACATCAAATTACGCTCGAATCGTTTCTCAGTTATGGTTCAACTATTACTCATTTGGAATTAATGGCCGTCAAATGGCCGTGGTGCCGGACCGGAACTGGAAATAGCTATGGTACTGTAGCTATTTTCCCCATCTCAAAACGCCCTGGGCGTTCGGTTCTTCTCTGCATACCATACCCAAGCAATGCATAAGGTTTTTCCTGCACAAACCGAATTTTACTTGCTGAGAATAACCTTAACAGTTAGTTGGTTGGTGGATTGTTGTCAAAATTATTAATCATGGCATGAACATGAACATGACGCACCAGCTACTACTAACTGCACTGCATTACAATTTTGCAATGCAATGCAAAATGCAATTGAATTAATGCAAAAATTTATGCAATCTGCGAGTACTATTTTACACTTGCTCAAATGGCGCAAAAAGGAAAGTTGGACTGAAGACCCCACCTCCTGGCTACTTGGGCTGACTGGGTTCTCATTTTATATTTAGCCAATCTGATGGGCTATGAGCTATAGCCTTGGTCATAAGCTGGCAATGCAATGCAATTTTTCACACTACGATTCCACTACAGTACTACAGACTGCACCCTCATTTCTTCCTTTATCCAAAAACTCTAATCCACAATCAACAGTTTTTTATACTCTCTTTTCTTAATCTTAATCTTAATCCAATCCAGCCAGCCACCCAACAGCACCCAACACAACACCCAGCAGTAGCAGCATGCAGCAGTAGTGCCCTTTTTCTATTTATTATTATTATTCTAAATTCTAAAACGAGTAAAACTAGTTTTACCCATTTAGCCACTTACCCGTTACGTACGTACGTTGCGTTAGTCTGCATAGTTTGTTTAGTCAGTTGGTTTTTTACGAGTACAATAAATATCAGGAATCAGAATTAAATTCCTTCCTTTGCCAACTTCTAAACACAAAGGTACACACAGACACAACACGAGGAGTAGTGATACCATACCAGCCAGTGATTCATTTGTTCAAGTTCTGAGAATCTGGACGGATGTCGTCGGAGGAAGCAAATTAATTGTTGGATTGGATGAAGAATATCAAAAATCACTACGCTAGAAGTGGGAGTAGATGACGAGACGACTGACTGGACGTACAATTAGGCGAATTAGGCCACATTTCTGATCTTCTGCTGGAATCTGGACAACCGGACCGCGGACCGGACTTGCCGGAGTTTGTCTGCTTGATTGTCAACAATCGAATCAACAATACAGGACCAGGATGAACGATTGGAACCAAGGGCCAATAGTGATAGTAGTGACTAAACACAAAATTTAGTATGTTAGGGTCTTCTTTGTCTGCGTGGCTTTGAAATACTGAAGTTGGAGATTGAGATTAGACGAAACTGAAAGGAAAAAAGAAAACACAAAAGGAATCTGAAAAGTAAGTAAGTACTTCTAAATTCAAAGAAAGTCTTATTAAGTTGGTCTTCTTAATTTGAGATTGGGATTGGATTCATTAGGATTGGAAGTTTTTATGTTATTTATGTACGTCGCTCTGTGCTCTGGGTTAGTTTTTTTTTTACCGTAATCTGGTTTTGGTAGGAATGCTGAGAACTGCCATTACTCGATTTAGGATAACCTGACCTTAAAAAGTAGGAATTACGAGCACCCACAAGCAGGTTTGCAGTACATCCTAGACGTTAGATCGTACCTAGATTCCATATCTTGTCGATGGCAAAACCATTGTTACCATTACGGCAATGGTAATGGCATTACCAAATTACCATTGCTCCTGCTAAGGCTACAGCAGTAAATTAAATTTGGTCCCCTCATGTTTTGAACGGTACTTAAATGAAGCATGTTCATTTGGGTTTAGCCAAACTTAACTTTGAACACTTGAACAATGCTAATAGTGGTAAAGACCAAAGACAAGTGACTACGAAAAGCCGAAAATGATAATCCCAATCCCAATAATGCTTCTGTGCTTCTAACTTCCTGAAACATCAATATTGTCATAAGTTTCATGTCTTCCTTAGAATGAGCACAGGGCCCGGTGATGTGACGAAATTTCAGACAGGTTTGGCAAGGGCAATCGAAGTGTCAAGTTGTCAACCATGAACCTAACTTTTGGCTGTTCTTGATTTTTGATGTGTGCAGTGTGCTCTTAAATTAATCTTGCATGCGGGTGCGGGTTCCTCTTTACACTTTATGCCAATTCATAAGTCTTGTTCTAAAAGTGGAAAAGAAGCGCGCAGTCTACTTTCAACTACTTGACTACGCTTGCTGACTTTTGGTTCATGAGTCACGATTTTGACTTCGGAGAGTATGTTTATTAAATTCTTTACAATAATGAAACCGAGTAGTAAAAGTACAGTAACCAATTCTGGAATTGGTAAATCAAACTTGATATATGCGGGATTGCGGGAAGCTAGCAGAAGTTAGTTTTACTCATTCTGGCAGCTTAAGTTAGAGAATTTGATTTGAGGGCTGCTGCTGATACAAGGACAAGGACAATGGTTGAACGATCAATGCTAAGTTATTTTAAACAGATGACAGTCCTTGACTAAAAACAAAAAGCATCCATCCATTCCCTTGTTCCAATTCACTTCCAACCTACCCGCCTACCCGGATTTACTAATTATATAAAGAGTGGGTGTGCAGTGACAGTACGTCTCGTTCTATCAACTGAAATAGTTTATTCAGAACTTTCATCTCACCGCGATTGGATCATACAATCAAACTCATCGGTAGTAGATAGGAAATAGGCTCGCTGTTAGCTCTCGTAGCTTTGTAGTCATCAGTATCACAATTCACCATCATTAAACAAAATAAGAATAACATCTTAGGAAATCTACGCAACGCAGATCTACAAGAACTAAATTTCAATGTCGACATTTATTTTTAGTCGTGGGTGCATCATCATATGAGAAGATTGTGTTGCACGGTTTGGTTTATTGGAGCACCTGCTGGTGCCCGTTCAAGTCATGACAAATAAGAAGAGAGACGAGAAGATGAAGCCGGGAAGAAGTTCTAGTCGTTTTTCACTTAGGAATTTCCTTACACAGACCAATTTGTTGACTGGTGTCGGTGTGAATGGAAATAACATCAATCTTCCATCTACATTCGCCTCAGCCACTAGCACACAGCAAACGAAGAAACGCCATTGTAAGTCCAATTAGTCAGGTCTTTTACAATTTGTGAACACCTGTTTTTTATGCTCTGTCAATCCCAATAATCATATATTTATATTGTGTAGTCAGCGACTCTGAACAAGGACCGGAAACCGGTGGGTCAGCGTCTGAAGTATCCGAAGGAATCACAGTCGATTGCTATGTGGAGCCACAATTGTTGCCAAATGGAATGTTTGAGTGTCCAGTTTGTTATGGAATGGTGGAAACGTTTCCAACCCTTTCTTGTTGTCATCATCGAGCTTGCTCGGATTGTTGGAAAGAATATCTTCGCATTCAAATCACAGAGTCTCGCATTAGTCTGACTTGTTTCCAATGCTCAAAATTTCTCCATCCAAACGGTAAATATAACTTATTGTGTGTTTTTTTTTGTTCAAGGTTGTACACACAAATTGATGGTTCTTTGCGTGCCTCTTTGTTTTTGCGTCTTTGGATTTCTACTTTTTGAATTTGTCTAACCAACGCTATTTTTAATACAGATATCAAGGCCCTTTCTGGAGAAGCTGAACTCATGTCAAAATATGAAGACTTCATGCTTCGCCGGGTTATAGCGATGGAGCCTGACGCCCGATGGTGCCCTGCACCAGATTGCGGGTAAATATTTATTAAAAACTATTCATGAACAAATTTATAGTCTCTGCCCCAAGTTACGTCCGTGTGACATTCGCGAAGTAATTTATTAATCATGATGTGTATCAGACTTGTCGTGTAGCGTGAGCTGCCCTTGACTTCTATACGCTTTAGTTCTACTTAAAATTAAATGTTCCATGTCCAATTTAATCCTCCTGATGCTAAAATTAGTTTTCACTGTTGAGATTTTTGTATATCGAATTAATTTGTGCCAATTAAATTAAATTTATCTGCGAAGCAATAACAAGCCGATATTCCTAAATTTGGACTGGACCTCTTAAATGAAACCAAGGAATCCCGGTATTACTTGAGTAAAACCAAAATTACCCCACAGTTGTCAATAACACAATTGATTTGAGGTTTGAAATGAATGACTTTGGAAACTTTGGATGCAGCAGTACTAATTTAAACTTTGTTTTTAATAGATTTGCTGTGATAGCCGCTGGCTGCGCTAGTTGTCCTCGCCTCCTTTGTGAGCGTCCTGGTTGCGCTACCGCATTTTGTTACCATTGCAAACAGCTTTGGCATCCGAATTTGACTTGCGATGCAGCCCGAGCTCTGAGATCGACTGATATGATAGATGCTATTGGATCCCATAATGGCTCAAGCAAATCTACAACAGATGCACATGCTGTAGCTGGACGTGAAGAAATTAAGCCTTGTCCGAAATGCCAAGTACTGATAGTTAAAATGGATGACGGCTCTTGCAATCATATGTCTTGTGCTGTGTGTGGAGCTGAATTTTGTTGGCTCTGCATGAAGGAAGTCTCAGATCTACATTACCTCAGGTAAACACGCTAAGAGTACTTCGATATTTTATCTGCTTTTCCACCTATTTTCCACTGTCAATAAAATCAACTGACCGACAATGTTATTAAAATACAATCTTCACTAAGGTTTAATCCTTTCGGTTTTTTCGCAGTCCTTCCGGATGTACTTTCTGGGGGAAAAAGCCATGGTCTAGAAAGAAGAAACTGATGTGGCAATTGGGAACTCTGATTGGGGCGCCCGTTGGAATCGGTCTAGTCGCTGGCATTGCTGTTCCTGCAATGATAATAGGTTAGTGGGGCATTTTCAAACTGCGAAAGTTTTTCATCGCAAATTTTCATTCTAACGTTGCGTTGTATATTTCCAATGTTCCAGGGATACCAGTCTGGGTTGGTCGAAAGATTCATAACAAAATGAAGTCATCCTCGCGCCACAAGAGGAACGTCGCTGTGACTGGAGGAGTGGTTGCAGCGATCGTGATTTCTCCGGTTCTTGCTGGACTCGCTGTTGGCCTTGGCGTACCAATTCTTCTTGCCTACGTTTATGGAGTTGTTCCTATATCACTTTGCCGTTCCGGTGGCTGCGGCTTGACAACTTCTTCCTCCGGCGTCAAACTGGATTTTGATGAAGACAATGAGTCGTTTGAACCTTCAGCCATTATCACTCAGGATCGTCTTACACGGCAATCAATTCGAAGCAACGGTAAGCTTAAATTGATGAGCAACTCTTTCGATGATTTATATTTTATTTTATAGGCGGCTAAGACAGGGAACTATTTTCATTTCAATACGATTTATTGCAATTTTTAAGTTTTCTCAAAGTTGGAGTATCAATTTTAGCAGAACTTTTGGAAGACAGTAATACACTCATTTTTATATTATATGTTATTTGCCACTTTATGTGGGAAGTAGATGGCTAGCAAAACTTTGTTGATGCCTTCACATTAAGACATTAAATAATTACAAGAATTAGTGCATTAATTGGTTTCCGCAATGACGCGTTTGGTCGAAATCGATACTCAAATCCTTCCAACAATTAAAAATTGTCCACAACTACTGTGCGCCACCCTACCCCGTCCATTTCGACGCTGTATTTTTGGTTCAGCAATAGAGCGTCGAACTTCATTAGCTTTCGCTAAATCCTTTAACGACAATTTTTTTGCGAGAAATCCAGCTGTTCAACCGTGTGCTGAACGCTATTAATTCACTTGTGTTTTGAAAAATCCTAGTATTATTCAATCATTTCAAATTAAATTGAATCATTGAATCCATTCACAGACTTTGGGTCCAGTCGTGGGGGTGCTCCGTCCATTGGTGAAGTTTCCGTGGTTTCATCGACGACGGGAGGACGTCGTCAACATGGCTCAAGTCCGGATCGCGAATCGGCTAGCATCGTGGCTCTTGCAGGTGCTAGCTTAACTGGAAGCATGGGCTCCAGCAGTCATCCTCCCTCACACAACAAGTAAGATACGTTGTATTTTTAAATAGAAACATGTTTTTCTGGTACTAAACCTAGCCAAAATATTAATTTGTAACTATTCAAACAATTAGGTTGGAGATTCAAGCTGACGTGACTTCGACGAAACGCCACAGCGTTAGCAGTGAAACTGCCTCGGTTTGTTTATCTATTGACGATGGTGGGGCTTCCACACGTGGTTTGGCGGGATCAGTTCTCTCATATAAAGTCAATATCGAAGATTCTAAAAGTGAGGCTAGCTGTGGCCAGTGAGTTTGATTAAGATTTAAGAGAACGCTGATAAAATTTATTTAATTGAGTATATTTTGCAAAAAAGAATCAAATTCATTATCGTAAGTACTCGTACAATTTACAAGAACTTTGCTCTTACATTCGGGTACTAGTTATTGGATTTGGATTAATGGAATTCAACTACTACTACGACTAAATGGGAGTTATATGTGTAAAAATATTCGCTTTCGAACATAGCTTTAGCGTACGGTGTATTTGTACCTGTAAATACGTTACACTCTTTTAAGAAAATGGCATTTTCGCCATTTAATGGTGAGTTTGTGAATCGCAAGTCTATATTTTGTATGGTACAACACTATATTATATTGTATATTACTTCAGCTTTATCGTACGAGCTTGATAATTTTGGACATTTCGATTGGATGAATGTGCACAGCTAACGATATGCATGCGTGCAAACCTGTGCTTCTTGAAATTATTGTATTTTTTAAGTAGGTGTATGGTGTATTGTTTAAACATTTACTTTGCTTTCACTCCCTAATTCTTTCTTGAAGACCAGAAATTCTTCCTGTCAGACTCAATCAAACTTCTCAACGAAGTCACTTCCTTAAATCAGACTTAACAAGCAAGGGGAAATGGAAACTGTTTAACTCTTTACCATTGTTATACTACTAATCTAACTATTTGTTACATCTAATTTGTATTTCTCAGAATTTGAGGCTTTCTAATAAGAACAGTTCCTCTGTTGTTGGACTACCGGTTGTCTTGTCATACACAGCACAAGTCCGGTAAAGGAAATTCGTAGTGCTAAAACCGGACTACGCTTTGTAATAACATATTTACGTTAATACATGTCAATTTTAGTATTTTGTTAAATCCATATTGATTTGATTGCTCGTATTCAGAATAGCAGTGTGGAAAAAGTACGCGACGATTTATGGAATTGTACTATATGAAATAAAATGTTAAATCAATATTGTTCGGGTGTATAAACCATACAGAATACAAATATATTAAAACATGACTTTGTCTGGTCTAATTTTTGTAACAATCATGCGAAACTCTCTGATTGTTCTTCCGTGCGTAGATCCGTAGAGATATATTTACACTGTCAGCCTTGGCCATCTTTTCAGGTGTTGTTACATTGCACAGCTTGGCATGGCTCTTCTGATACTTTCTTGAAATTCGAGCAGAATTGCCATTGTAGAAATTCCTGAATGACTAGTTGAGCTACTAGGCTTCTGGTTCAATTTCTAATCTAAAAAATCAGCTAGGAAATATAAGCCTGAGCCGAACATGCAAAGTTTGATTAAAATTCCGTTGGGCATTTCAAATTGAAGTTTGCATTGTTACAAATTACAATGCAATGTTCTTGAATTTTAAGATTTCCTCAAAGCCCGTACGCATGAAACAAAAATGCATGGATTAGATTCATTTACACCTCCATGTGAGTGAGCTTCGATGCGATCCTTTGGCTAAATAATCTGCAAACATTTCATTCTGACCAGATTTGACTAAATTAATAGATCTACATGAAATTCAAATCGAATGCAGTTTAATAATTAATTAACTAATTACAATTAGACTCTTTGGAAGGTTGGCGTTAACATAGCACATGTGCGCAAAATTGGAAACAGGCATGCCCTCTGGGTCTGAGTGGTTGTAAAAGTCAAAGGCGGGCTCAGACGGCTGCGGGGAAGTCTGGGCGTCCGTCATAAAGGAAATTGAGTCAAAAAAGGCAGCCAGCCCGTACGGCATTCAAATAACAAGAAAGAGCTTCAGTCGAGTCGTCCTCTCATTCAGTCCACTCAGCTCAAGCTCTGCTCTGGCCGAGGGAATCCAAAACACTCGTTCAAAAACTATTCAAAAAGTGTCAAAAAACTTTGCAAAGCGGCAAATCAGTTCACCTTGACCTCTGACATTCGCGTGGCAGAGACAACAATGGCAGCAGGTAAGTTTTGCTTCGGTTTTTTCTCATTCTATGTCCACTGCTATCACTCAGGTCTTCGGCGCGTCCCGATCCCGGCCTTTCATTGCTTGCCTAGCATGGCTATGCACGCACTGACTAGGGGCAATTATCACTGTAATTTAATTTGTCGCTAGTTGCCAAATGCACTGCTGACAGTAGCAATGGGTGCAAATTGAAAATGAAATCCTGTAATGCGGAAAATTTGAGGGTAGACATCTCGGGGGGTTGTAATTGTGCACTAATTTTGCAGCCTTTCTTTGGGCTTCTGTCTGTCAATCGCAATTTCGTAATCGGTCCTAGCTAGGTAAAAGTTTTAATGTTGGAATTCAGTCGGTATGGTTAAAAATTTCCCCCAAGTCAAGTAACAATCCATTAGCCAAGGCACTTGTTAGCCGACATTTTAAATAACTTCAATAATTATTATTGAAGTTAATAGTTCAATTATTGAACTATTTTTTTTATTCCAATATCCAACTTAACTCTTTCGTGAAGATTGGAATTTAACCAAGCATTGATCTTCCGTATCTCTG
>JAQGCM010002851.1:0-10244 GCA_034699705.1 Hymenaphorura dentifera
AATGAGAACTCGTACAAGAATTTGGTATGGATAAGCCTTACGGTCCACTAAAATCCTCCGAAATCTGCAAAAATTCTGGAAATGAATACACAAACAACTCAAAGTGTTGAGCTGTGTACGACATGTCGTTTCCAATCAAAGAAAGGTAAAAAGTTCAATTCGGCCAAGGCTTGAACGGTCGAAAGTAAACTTTCGGTTAGAATGACTGATTGTACAAACATGGATAATTATTACGTAAAACTTGAAAGCAAATTAATAATAATTGTAATTTACTTGTCCAAAACATAATATGACGCACCTTCGTAGTTCGTGCCACTATAAAACTGGGATCCTCTAGCGAAAAGAATCCTTAACGCTACAATTAATTTATGCACACCTACAAGTTGACCCTTCCTCATCCAAAAAAAATGTGAGCTTTAATAGATTCCTGTCAGTCAGTAAAAAGTGTCAAGGCAAGGTAAAGTTTTTGACCCAAATTTAAAATTTTCACGATGAAATCTCATGAAAACCCCATGTTTAGATTTATTGCTTTTTAGCTGAAGCTAGCAATTGAAAATAATTAGGAATTAATTGTCTGACAGTGTCTTTGTGTGGTATATTATCACACGATTCCCTAGTGACATTAATGCCGCCGTTGGTTGTACTTATCTGCCTGCCTGCAAGAGATTGGCCTGAAGGTTAGGAAGTGACATTCGAAATTACAATCGTTGCATTTTGTATTGTTTTGCTGGTTCCTCGAGGACCTACTTCCTCACCACATTAATATTATTTTATTTTACTACTCATTTACACCGTATTTGTGCTAAGTTAGTTGTTCTTAGTGGTTGACAAGCCAAACAATGTTGTTTGACTTTGAACTCGTAGATATTCTTAAGGTCAGGTCAAGTCGAGTCGAGATTACAAATTTTAAGATTGACCTTACAATCGCATCGTGTTCACTGAGATGAGGACGGGACCAACTCGTTTCAGAATTTGCTTTCGCGACATAAGGAACATGGTGGGACCGAAACACAAAAAAACACTTGATTTTGCAATTTTACAAGAAAATCTAATAACTAACTAATCGCAGAAAAAATCATTTAAACAATTCATTGCGCATTTCTCAAGTTCTTGCAAAATTTCGGCTTCCAGACTAATTCCTTACCTTAGGTTAGTGTACAAAAAAAAACTTCATAAAAAATTACAAATTCAAGTCAGGTCCAGGTGCAAGTGCAGCTTGAGATATTGCAGGTATTGCAGTTGCGATTGCAAATTCCAAATGCATCACTAATCATATTGCGCATCTCAAACAAAACTCGAGTTTTGTTTTTTAGAAAGGGTTTCAGATTTACATACGTATACTACAAGTAAATAGATGGATGCCCTTGTCCTTAATGGTTTTTCTAATTGGACGTACGTAGAAAGTGACTTAAGTCAATTTTAAGGTACTGATGGAAACAAAGGCGGCAAAGTTATTGTAATTGTTGGCTGGCTTGGTCTTTAAATTTTCTTGGCACCTACCTTTCTTGGACTTGGTCTTCTGTACTACTATTTGAAAGAATTTTTGAGTCATTCAAATGATTCGCAAGACAGATAAGTCCGCCCGAGTCAAAGTTGTTATTGTTCATGGTAGTAAATAGTATTACGAGTGTGACTGTGAGTGAGTAAAGTAAGAGTAATTTTCTATGTAGCAAGTTGCTAAATGTTGAGATTACCAACCATAGCAAAAGCAGTAAATCAGACTCAATGTGTGTGTAAATCTGAGGACCCTGCTCTGCTCTGACTGAGATCTCATGTGTGGCATTATTACTACAAGCCACGAGTCCACTAATGGGTGGTAATTGTAAACGAAGTCTTGCAAAAAATTTATAATTTTAGAGAAATTATCATCATAAACAGATCTGATCTGGGGAACAAAAATTTGCATAAAGAATTAAGGCGACTTCTTGCGTAATGAAAATCATTCATTTGTTTTTAAATGCTTCGCGGAGGAGCACCCAAATTAAGAAAAGAAAGTCAAACAATAGTCGCATGTAGTTTTGTTTCATCTTGGACCTTGGCCGGTTAAGAAGAGCATGATGCTGCTTGCTCGAAACGTTTGAAAATTTTCATCACTTGCCCTCCTGTTGCAGCAGTGAGAGTTGTAGTAGCAGATTATTTTTAATTTATAAAAAAGTACAAGTACAAGAGCAAGTGTGTGGTGCACTGAACTGTATGAATGAAAACGAAAATCAAGGAATGTGACGGACCTAGACCTCTTTTTATAAACTTGCAGTTTGCACTGCACACTTTCAAACCAATTCAATAAAAGCCTCTTTATCTTATGAATGAACTTAATGAAAACATTTGAGACCTTCTCCAAGAAAAGATGACATTTGTTGAATACCATGTACACATGTGAAGTAAGACGTACCGACGTACGCCAAAGAAGGTTTCCTTTTCAGCTTCAAGTGACGGCTGACGATGAGAAGATTAGAGATTGTATTTTTAATAATTTGAGATCTCAAGGGAGGGAAGCATTTAAATTTCATACTCTGTCCTTTTATCACAAGAAGGCTACTGGCTACAGGATTTTTCTGAATTTTGTCTGCAAATATCCCATGCAAAATTGGAAATAATGCTGTGCATTCTTCGACCGCCACTCCTTTTCATTGTCACTGAAACTGAATGCTTTTCTTTGAAACTAATACTACGTACGTGTGTAAGTGTGCAACAATTGAGATTTTGAACAGTGAATTGAGAGTGAATGTCATTTGAGAAGGAGTAACCGTGGAGTAAAACTCCACGGTTTGATATCAAATGCAACATGCTATGGCATGGCTCTACAGTCCACAATAATTGAACTCTCTTTATAAGTATTTTTATTAATATTTAATAATAATCCTATGTTGTTGTATATAAAACTCAATTGGGCTTGTCATTTTTTCTTAATGTGTCAAGATTTCCTTTTCTTTTTTCAAACTTGAGCTGAGCTACGCTTCAGATCAGTTCTTGGCATTTTGCTGCAGTGAGCAGTGAGTCTGTGTGTTTTTAGGTCACTGCCAAACATTTCATGCTTCATGCGTACTCCTCAGTTTTGTACTTCTTGCTGCTTGCTTGCTACTCCTTTACTTGTAGTAATTTCGCATCCCCAGCCACAACCAGTCAATTTTTTAGACACTTTTCCCCACAAATTGTTTTTTTTCTGTTTCGTGGGCTCATCCGTACACGCACTTCAATGCGCAATGTACGTGTAACTGTTGTGAGCGAATTGCACCCAATGTGCAAATACCGTAGTTGTTTACATACATTTGGTTTGGATTTGATTGGACATAATTTTATTGATAATTTTATTTAGTCACTTCTTCCAATATATTTGACAAACTTGTACCTTTTTCTCTCAAACCTATCATCTCTATTAATTTGTAAAAAGACACTGACATTGAGACTGCTCATTTCAAGCAGCAAATTTGGCAAATCTGTTAATCATTCCTTCATTTAAATTAAAATTAGTTGCACGCAACTTGACTTGTTTCTGTTTCACTGCACTGCCTTGCCTGCACTTCCCGGTTTGTCTGTGACGCTTTTTTTGCGTTTTGCGTTCAAATCACCAAATTAGCTGAAGGACTGTCTAATTATTCCACTTTTGCGTCAATTCCTTCTTTGAATGTCTAGATCTATTACAGCATAAACAGTTTTGGATTTTCGCGAGAACTGTGTTGTCTTGGATCTGTATATAGAACCTTTTGCGTGAATCAAATACTAGATTGACTAGTTAAATATAAACACATGTGGGTGCGGGAACACTTATTTTGTCCACAAATTAACAATGCACAACAAGGCACGACATTACCTTCAAAATTGTTTTCCTGGGTTGAGTCATTCATGGCATGCAAAACAACAAAAAAAGTTCAGTATATTAGCAAATTAGTACTCGGCGATTACACAGATTGCAATGGAAACTTTTTGATCACCAGCACTGATTCTTTATAAAAAAAACTCATGGTATGAATAAAATAACAGCAAATAGTCATGTAATTCCTGCCTCCCGCATTGTTGCCATTTTACTAATTAATTGCAATAACAGAGCTCACACAGCAACAATTAGCATCCATCCACGCGCCCAACATTCACTTTTCTTCCGACTTTACGTTTACATCAATTTCGCATTGTTTACACAACAAAATCATGACTTGTCTTGTCTTCATTACGTTTCCTTTCCATTAGGTTTCTCACGGAAGTAGTATTTTTATTATTCATTCCGCTTGGAGTGCAGTACAGGCAATGCAGAGTGCAGAGTGCAAGCACTAAATAAAATTCATGGTCTACCATTTCATCTCACCTCTCATTAGTCGTGAGTGATTTAAATTATCCAGGCAGGCTGCAAAAGAACAAGGTGAAAATGTTTAAGAGGAGAATGAGAATTAGAAACTTAAGATTGATATGCGCTTAAGTAGAACCTAATTTTTGTAAACTAGCCGTGACTAATGCAAAGCAAAGGTCAATTAGGCAGAACACCAGTTAGTGGAAGAAATCTGTTTCCGGTGTGCTATTCTCAACGTTTGCATCATTAGATTCCACAACACGTAACTTTCAAACTTATTTCCGTAAAAATTAAGCATTTTTACAAATTAAGCAGTGTCATCGAATACAATAAACTTTTCAGGTCTGCTTGGAAAAAATTCTTTCGCGTCCATTCTTGATGCTTGTATACTTCAGCAAAATAGCAAATTGTACCCTGTTGTAAATTACCAAAAAAATGTATTTAATTGGGAACAAGCAACCATCCAAACCGAAGCTTTGCTGCACGCGATATACATACAGTAGGATAAGTATTTTTTACTGGAGCCACCTTGGCATTTCCTGCTCACAGATCAGTGATAATCTTTCAGACATGTTGTCTTCGTCACTTTCAGTATGTGCAGCGACTATTATTATCGCATTAGCGCAGCGCTAACACCAAAACTCTTTTAGTGTTGGGACCCAACACTTTAGTATTTAGGATTTTGTATGCAATTAGTCGTTACCCTGAAATGCCAAGATAAGACGAATTGATAAAACTGTTTTGACTCAAGCATTACGAATGCTGAATAAAGTAGTTTTGGATTGGCTGGAATCTGATAATTTGTCAAGATTGTATGAATTGGTTAGAATTGAACATTCCGAATAAGGAGGAAAAACAGCACAAATTGCATCAAATTGCAACCGCCAAGGTCAGGTCAAGTCTCACTGCACCTGAAAATAGCTCATCAAATTAGAATTTCCAAGAAGTCAGGTAATTTCAGTGAATTAATTGAATTCATTCTTATTCTTAAATCATCAGCATCTGTCAACTCGTCCTTGGATTATTTACAATAATTTTTGTTTCAACAACAATTGACATAATCGTTGCATTGTTGGAGCCGCCGCCGCCGCTGCTAGGCCAGGGAATTCTTCAATTGAATTTTCGGTCACTTAACCTTCAATTTCATAACAAGAATCTGGCATTGTTTGCAAACAATTATGAATGAGAGATCCGTTCTTGATTGTACGTGATACTTCAGCTCAGCTCACTCGTACTCAGATAGCCAGAAATTGCTTTGCAAAAGCATGTAAACTGTAAACTTATTTGTCAGAAAATTCCAATAAAACAATGGGCCTTGGTAATTCCGGCACACACGTAAAGGGTTGCCATTGATCTTTAATTTTTGCTTTGTAATTGCACCGCTTAGCTCTTGTGGGGGTCTCAAGTGTGAAACTTAACTTTGCATTGTTGTGTTTTGTGGTAGCAGAACTAAATTGGCGCACTCATGGCATGACATTGGAATTTGCTCCTCGCCTCCCTGACTGAAACTTCAAAGGAAGTATTTTGTCAATTGGCTATCCTCGCATTGTTTTTATTTTTTTATTTTGAATGTCAGCACATGTGTTCTCGTACGTTTGAGTCGAGTCGTAATTTTTCTGGTGACAGTAGCCGTGCGTAACGATTGTCATTAAGGGTCGATCGTGCAAGTGTGAGATGAGACCGCCTTTATTGTTTAACTCATTAAAGCCAAAGCTTAAAGCTGAAAGAACGGTTTTGAAAATATGACCCATTCCATTCATTCCCTTGACATGACTATAAAAATTTTATTCATGGAAATTAAATGTCAGTTAGTCATTTACGTTATGTAAAAAGCTGCACGACGTGTTTATGGATTTAATTTCCGGCTGCCCTTCAATTATCTTCAGTCTTAAACTATATGAGTTAACCAAACTTTCAAAAAATCATCTCGTAAAAACAAGAGAGCTCTTGTCGTACGGAACGGCACGTATCATCAATCAGGAATTTCAAGACCAGTTCAGATGAATAAAATATTTGCTTGTTCACAATTTTTACACTTTTTATGGGTTTGCAATTGCAAGCTCGATATTAACCAATCAGAGCTAACGGGCAGCCGAAGCTGCCAATTTTGTCATCTGGTTCCCTATAATTTCAACTTAGTCAATATTTATGTTTTTTGTGAAATGAAATCTAAATGCAGTCGCAATTGCCACGAGAATGTGGATGAAGCTTAAGTGCAAGCATTTAGTCACAAGTGGTTAAATTTTCATTGCAAATTCTTTACTTGTCCAAACCAAATTCCAATGTACGTTTTTATCAATAAACTTTGGCCTATGCTTCTGCCTAGAAAGCTGTCAAATTCACAACGCACATTGGCAAACTTTTCAATGTAAAAGTTATGGACACAGCCAAATTTTACCTCAAAATATTTTATTTTATAGTTGTGGTTTGCCGTGATGGTGTTTGCTTTACTTATATCATTTTTAATTAAAAATACCACAGATTGATGCCGTCGACCTATAAAAACCATCAAAAGTATTTTATTTTGTTTGGCTTTCCAATTTTGAAAATTCCCGTGCTGTATGTAGTTTCACGTAAGTAATTTTGCATAATAATTATGCAAAAACAGTCAACTACAACTATCGAATTATCTCGAATTAACTGCCAACATTTTTATACGGTTGATTTTGGCCAGACAAAGATGTTGTTTGTTTTGAAAGATCCGTAACATTTTTCTGCAACTTGGATCATTTGGACTCGTCCTAGTAAAATAATCGTAAAAATAATCACAAAATCACTATAAAACAAGCTGATACGTATCCATCCATGCTGTAATGGCCGATTAGTTACTTTGTTTGCCTAAAAGCTTTTCAGTTTTCAAGTAAACTTGTTTTTGTTCCGTTTAGCATGTATTTTGCGTTCATCCCAAAGTTCGGCAGACTCCTGAGCAACGCTCAGGAAAACAAAACAAAGCCTCGTAGTTAAGGCATCGTGGGCAGACTAGACGGTCGGGCAAAGTTGGCAGTCAAAGCGTCGCGTACACTAGTTTATAGCAGATCGGATCGGAATTCTCGTTTCAAAAAAATTTAAAGCAACAAAAAAGTCTCATTAACATTTAACTAACAACAATCTCAAACTGGCCTCAAATTCTTTTTACACAGTTGATTTTGGTCAGACAAGGAATGTTGTTTGTTTTTGGAGGTTTATTAAGCTAAGCAATTTCGATGCGACATTTTTCTGCAACTTGGATAATTCAAACTTCGTAGAAGTCGGCTTTTATGCCGTGGTGGCGGCTTCGTTCTTAGATGTTAGTAAAATAATATAAAAACAATAATAAAATTGTCAAAACAAACAAAGCTATTAGCATTCTATCTATCTAGTGATTGGCGAATGGTGGCTGATTAGTTTCCTTTTAACTCAAAGTCTAAAAGCTTTTCTGTTTTTAAGTAAACTTGTTTTCGTACTTTTAACACGTTTAGGTTGAGTAAGTCTCAAAGTTTGACTGAGGCAGAGGTGAAAAGGTAAAACTGTCGCTTGCAAAGCCAGCCATCGGAATTATTCTCGTTTCAAACATTGAAAGAAAAGTCGCTTTATTCGTTTCTCATTGCAAATTTCAATGAAAAATTTGCTCAAATCCAATCATATTCAACGTCTCCCATCCTCAACTCTACAAGGCCTTTTCACACAAGAAAAGTCAGTGATGTTATCTTTGCTATGTTTTTCTTTGCACTATTCTAAAGTTCTGATGAAAGACCAGCCTAGAAAAACGTGAAGCTTTTTCGGATTCCGCACTGCAGTGCAGTCACAAGATCTGTGCTTGATTAAGACAATCTCTCCTGTATTAAAGCTAATTGTTTGAAACGAAAGGAAAATTTTGAGGGAAAAAAGTACCCAAATCTTATCGCAAATTGCAAAATGTCATCTCGTCCTTGCACTTGATTTTCACGGACTGTGAGCATGGCAAATCGCAATTCGTGTCTCGTGTGCGTCTGGTTTGGTCTTGTGGCTTGTATACTTGGCTCGTTTCAGTTGTGAAATTTTGCAACTATTTGTATTTAACGTAGTACTTTTTTACTTTCATTATCCGTCCATCGTAACAAAAAAAAGCTTGCTACGTTTACCTGTAATTTCTAGCTGTCACCAGTAAGTAAAAACAACTCAATCAAAGGGGAAGAATAGAATAGAGATGACATTCAAATGACTTGAGCACTAGACATACGACATACTAATCTTGACATTGTTGTGGTCGATGAAAACCAATTGTTGGCAAAATTATTTTCTAGTTAATTAAGGATTCGTGACATCCGATGTTACCAAAATCTCCAAATAGCATTAGCAGATGTCCAAACCCCAGACTTACGAACTGTTTAGTGTCATTCTTGTGTATGCCGGTAACTATAATTTTCCTTGATTATTTTTAATTTAGTGCTGCCGCACATGCAGTCCCTGTGCCATCAACAACAAAATGGGTGATAGTTGCGAATCCAGACGACGCAGATTCTGTTGGATTATTAGTGGATCAAGACCAAGATAGAACTGGGAATGATTATGTCTGCTCAACCGCTCAAGTCGCCCAAGTTGTTGGGTGGAAGACAATCATTATTGGAAATAAGTTGCCTTGCTGCAGGTAGGAACTTTTAATGACAACAATAAATTAACGAATTCCAGTTTAACCCGGTTTTCCAAAGTATTGTGATTTTTAAAAACTAAAAATTTAACCATGACCATGGATAACGTGAAGAGAACGAGTCGCATTCCTGCATTTTGCAAATCATGTTAAAAAGTCCAGGTTTTTATCCACATTTCGCAATTACTTGTGCCTATCTCTGCTAATTTAATTATGTATGCAGTTCTTTAATGGAACGCAATGGGACAATTTGGTTTTTTCTTATTCAATGCGGTTCATGGTTCGATTAGTAAAATGCAATGAATTATAAAATGACGCAAGCAGCCACTAGATAAGTGCGGATTTCTTTGCAAACAATGAATATTTGAATGGAATGTACCTCGTGAATTGCGACGTTTTTATTTGTCTGAGAGTTTTCCATTTTTTATTGCTTACTTTTCTCACAAGAAAAAAACGTCTTCCCAGACATTATGACGTACTGCTGTTGGACAAAGTCCAACAGCTGAGTCATTCCAATTAATCAAAGCACAAAACATCAAAAACCACAATGTCAATACAAAAAACAAAACTTTGCTAAGCAAGACTTTGTGCTAGACTTTCTGTAGTTAGTATGGAAAAATTTAACCCGCTGTCGGTTCATTGTATTCATGATTGGATTGAGTAGAAAACCTGTTTCTCGGCACGTTGGAATGCGCATTAATTATAAACTCGTGTTTAGGAACCCCTAAATCAACATCGAAATCACTTAATACTTGCAAAAAAATTATTGTGGAATTTTTTAGAGGGCAACCCGCAATGACATGTTAAGTTATAGATTGCACGACACGTCCCTTCTGGTTTTTACCAGCAAAACTCCAAAAGCTATCGAGTGGTTAGTGGTCTGGACTTGCTTAGAGTGAAATTATGCAGTTCTGGGATTGAAGATGGAACTTAAATACAATGAAAAGCGAAACTACCACACTATTTTTGCAAATTTGCAATTCATACCATGATTCATGTCACGAACAAATATTTAGATAGATTTCTGGACTTGTAAGCAATGCTAAACGACAAACGTCGTAAACTTTGAGATGCGGAAATTCTTTGAACTTTTTTTTATTTATATCGGTAAACTTGCGATTCAAGCCATTTAGATATAATTTTTATTTTATATATTTGCTATGCATACTGACAGGTGGGTGTTCGCAATACTCGGAACCGAAGGTGTAATTTTTAATTAGCGGAGATCTTTTATTCTTTAATTTATTATGAATTTCGTACAAACTGAAATTACTCAGCTAGAAGTACGGCATGTTACATCTCAATGATGAAACGAAAGTCATCATTCTGCACCTTCAGAAATGGATTTAATTTATT
>JAQGCM010002852.1:0-10236 GCA_034699705.1 Hymenaphorura dentifera
TCACACTTCGACGAGTTGAGACGCAGACCAAGGTCCACAGACGAGTCCAGGACCCGTGTAAGGTCCTCCAGCACCTGTTCCCCTGGGCCACCCAAAGTACCATCATCCAGGTACCATAAGTTGAGGGGAGACTGGACTGGTTTTAGTGTCAAATCTGAATCAGTCGAATGTGAGTCAATAAAAGATGTGATTTATTTCAAACATTAGAGTTGTGGAATCATTTGATGAGCAAATAAGCAGTTTTTCATTCAAGTCCAGGCCAGCGTAAAAATAGCGTAAAATCTGGCGAGGTCTGGACTTTAGAAAGTTGCAACTTTTCATAAATATGCAAGATCCTTAGAAATGCGAATCCATCATGGGCAGTAAGTTATGGAAAAGTTGAATTGAAAAAAACAGATGCCTATTTTGGAGTGGAATTAGGTGAATTGTGTTGGGAAATGTCGTCTGGAGCTAAATGGTAATACAAAACTTTCTCCCACATGCTCTGCAAAATATCTCAAATGCTAATTGCAACTTTTGTGCTGCACTTGTTAGTCTCGGGTTGGACTTTGGCTTGGATTCTTTGTTAGAATTTGGCTAAATATAAATGGACAAAAAGGCATTGTTGTTGTGGGTTGTTCGCCATCTTCTGATTTGTTGGACATTCTTAGCGGCCATATTCGCAGCCACAGAGACCAGAAGCCATGAGTTTAATAAAAGTTCAAATTTAAATGTGACATCTTTGCGGAGACATAAATTTTTAGACTCATTCTTTGACAATTATTTGTTCCCGCAGCAAACACCTGCTTACACGGATTTGTACAGAATTTTTGCATTTTATCTCTACGTTCAGCAGATTCAAAGATTGAGACAAACTGCTACGTCTGCAGCCACCGTAAATGGTAAATTCTAATTTTTTTTTGCATTGTCTACTGAACGACTACTAAATCAACTTCCGGTTTGGTCTCCCCTCGTAGAGCTCCCTTGTGGAACTGTCAAAGAAATTGGACTCAATGAAGAATTCACGATAACAAATCAAAATCAGGGTCAAATTTTGAACAGAAATGAAGATGGTCGGAAATATGTTTCTTGCAAATGGAAGTTTTCGGTGAGAATTTAGAATTTAAACTTGTCAAAATTTAGACTTTAAAAAACTTTTGTTTGAAAAAGTTTCCAAGATGTTCCTTGAGAATAAGGTGTCCAAAATTTCAATTGAATGAGTTGCTTTGTTTGGAATACCTGGAGATCATGGATAATTCTGGGAGGACGCAAAGGTCTGGTCGCGTTAAAAAAATTATTTTTTAACAAAATAATTTTTAAAAAATGCATGAATTTTTGCAGATATTGCTCAAATAATAGACCAGAATCAAAATTTGTGGCTGGACCAATCGAAATTACTTTTCACGGAAAATCTGTGTTGAATTTGAGTGCATTTGAGTGCCAATTGAAATGCTTTGATCCAGGTAAAGTCTTTGCCTGAATTTCGCACTTTTTGCAGGTTTTTTTTTGTAATGCTTTGAAATCTAACGTCAGATCCTTGGCCACCTTTGAATGCCATTCCACCCACAAATTGTGGTAACTTTTTAATATATTTGCATGCATTGCGAAAACGTGCAATTTTGTTTTGCAAAACTCTTGTTACAGCTTGCGGTGAGCGACCCAACTCCGAAGGCAACTTGAAAATTGTGAATGGAATTGAAACTGGAATTGGAGAATTTCCTTGGATTGTTGCAATAGTTTACAAAGTACCCATGATAGTCAAGGAAGTGAGATGTGGTGGGACAATTATCAATGATCGCTACATTCTTACAGCAGCTCATTGTTGGGCAAAGTATGCGTTTATTTTTTTTTGGTCGTGACCCATTGATCTGTGACCTATGAGCTACTTTCTACTTTTTATTATTTGTGCTTTTGTCATTTTTCAAAGTCCACTCCTGGAAGTGTACATAAACGAACACAATTTGGACACTGAAGGTGAGGGTACGGTGGCTGAAGAGAGGGTCGAAATTGAACAGTTTGTTCCTCATGAATTGTGGGTTCCAAACGAGTACGACTACGACATTGCACTTCTAAAGTTGAAAACTCCGTTAGATTTTACAGGTCGTCATAAAAATATTGCACCGATATGCCTTCCAAGAGTTTACAAAGAGACTTACGCAGGGAATGAAGGAATTGTCGCTGGTTGGGGGAATACTTTTGAAGGTAAGTTTGCCTTTAATTTCTTTGTTTTGAGGTAATTTCTTTGACCTCTGCTGCACCTCCCCAGATGGGACAAACTCTGCAACTTTGCAAAAAGTCAATTTGGATATTATCGAACAAGATGACTGTTTGAGAGGATTTTCTGGGACGGCGACAATAATTACGCCAAGGATGATTTGCACATATTCACAGAACAAAGATGCTTGTCAGGTAGTGTGTCCGTGAATCAAGAATTTTAGTCAACTATTTACTCGCAAGTCAAATTTAAATGGTCTTTGGGGGATCAGAATGATTCCGGTGGACCTTTAATGTTCCGAGGGGAACCTACTGCTGCTGGACCTCTTCAGAAGTTGGAGAAATTGTCAAATCGGACCAATACAAAACTGCTGACAGCTCTAAAGTACACTCAGGTGGGAGTGATTACATTTGGAATCGGATGTGCACGGCCAGGTATTCCTGGAGGTCATAGTCGGGTCACAGGTAAGACACTGCAAAAATTGGGAGCTTCATTTCATTCTGATACTTATGCAAAATCCTAAAATTTCAGCACACATGGACTGGATTTTAAGGATGACATCTGATGCTAGTTTTTGCAGTAGGTGATTGGAAGGGAAGCGATAACCAATCAAAACAGTTCAAATTTACAGCAAAAAATTGTGGTATGCTTGATTTTATTGAAACTCTTTCGAAATTTTGTGTACATTTTTTTCCATTAAAACCAATCCAATTTAAAATATTTCTGAATTCCTGGATAAAGATTTACCTCATCGATAGCCAATTGAGTCAAAATTTTACCAACAACAGGAGCAAGTTTAAATCCAGGCCACTAAGACCACATCCAATTAAAATATTTTTGCTAGACGGTAAATTGTCAATAATAAATCCAAAGTCAGGGCAAATTGTAAGAATACAACTCTCAGTCATAGCCGGTTTAGACTCAACTCCAATAAAAGTTGTTTGAAGAAATTCACGTTCTTTTTCTTCACCTCTACAATTTATATCAAAATCCCGGGCGTCTGGATCACATCACATTCAGTTGACCATTCATTCTGCAGCACATTTGATCATATTTGGATATTCTCTGAGATCCGTACATGAAGTTTTTTTCATCGAAATTTAGCAAAAATTGGAAATCTGTCTGAACAAAATGCATGAGGGTCGTTGACCTTCCAATATGCAAGGTATATCAAACAACCCTATGGGTAGTGTCATTTCTTCATGGCAATGAATCAAAATTTCAATTTTTTCGGCCAATTTCGAAGTCTGTGAGCGTAAGGTCGTCGTAGCAACTGAATTAAAATTGAATCGATTTTTTTACAAATCAGAAATAGAACAGACAATATTTTTATTAAACTGTATTTTTTGCTACTTGTGGTGCTCCCTAAAAATTTGATCCCAGTTCCTGAACAAAGAAATCCAGTCTAAACTTGGCAAGGACAGCCCCCCCCCCCTGAATAAATCTTGAATCCAGCTCTGGGGTTCGCGTTGACCAGTGGCTAAACAGCTAAACTTTTGTTTTGCAAATTTTTTCAAGAACTTCTTACTTATTTATGAATCCTACAATATACTCATGCCCTCCAAAGTATTTGGTGGCATATTGACTGAATTTGCAGATGTTGTTGGTACGATTTGATCGTTTCTCAGACCTAAAACATTTTCGAACATGAAAGGAAATCGATTCTCAGTTGCAGAATTAATCTGTTAAAATTTATATTGTTTTGCTTGCAAGTTGTGCGAACTGTAGTTGGAATCAAAATCTTATTAGCTGATGAACGGGAAAAGTCGTAGGAACAAAAAATTTCTGAGCATATTCTGAAATTTTTATTGGCCCCTTCAACGTTCGTGACCTTAACGTTATCCTTTGATTTGCAACCGTTGCGTATCGCCAATGTTTGAAACATGACCTGTTTGCATTCAGCGTGCCGGCATCTGTGGAGTATAGGGCCAAGTAGCCCTCTGTTAGTTTAATTGTTGGGAATTTACCAGCAAGTTCTTGAGGAGAAAGTAGTTCTGTTGGGACGCCATAATTTTTTGGTGTCCCAACATAATAATTCTTTGGTTTTTTCGCTTGACATTTTTTTTGATGATTTTGACTCGCGAACGGATCAAGCAAATTACAAATTCTTAGTCAAAGTTACAAATTCTAGAAAAATTTAAGCAAGTACTGCTTTTTGCAATTTCTGCTGTTGTGCATGCGACAGATTAAAATCCCACGCACTCATAGTATATCCTCGTCTCTGGACTCAATTCTCGACGCAAAGCGTTTTGGATCACGCTGACCTTGCCAGTTGCCACGGACTAATAAAATTTGCAAATTTGAGGATTTTCCAAATGGAATAAAAATTTGTTTGTTTTAATTTTTTTTTATTTTCAGGCTAGCATTTTAAACATGATTTTGGGCAATACAAATTCATATAGTCTGAATGTTCTTCACAAGCTCCATTTTGACTCCAAGAGGTGCACTGAGGGTGAACGTCTTCGCAGGGTTCATCTAATGATAAATATTTTGCAAGATTTTAATGCAGATTCTGCAGATCATTGCAAGAATAAAATTGTCAAGATTGCAAAGTAACCCACCACAAAAATTACAAGCTTTCCTACAATTAACTTTCATCCAAAGATTTGTACTGCAAGTTGTGTCAATCTTCAATTTAACTTGTGCAAATTTTGTACAATTTGAATGTAGATCCATGCAATTTTCTCCTAATTGCAAAGCAACGATTAGCGGAAATCAAAAAGTTTTGGTAAAATTTTTTTAGAGTTTCGTTAATTACCCGATCGAAGTCTGACTAAAAATTTCTTCATTGTCGGATTTGAATGAGAACCAATTCGAGTCTTTCTCATATCTTTAATTTTTTGACATTTGTACATTGCATTGATTTTTGCAATGTCTGTCTGCAAATTTTGCAATGCGATTTTGTAACAAAATTTTCAAAACAAAACGTTTTTGTGAAATTTTGAAATTTACCGTTGACAGAACTTTAGCCAATCCCATATTTTCATTAGGTACTTTTGGTTTCATGACAGCAAGTTTACCATAATTTTTTGAAAATGCCCATTGATCATAGTGCATGATAGAGTCTGTATCATATTTTTGTCCATAAGTTTGTATTGTTGTATAGCTCATTTTATCAAAATTGAAACGGTTTTCTAGAGACAAGAAACAAGAAAATATTTTGCCGATTTCGCAATTTGCCTCTGAATTATTTTTTCTACCTGGTATGACATTTTCTAAATAGACGGAAATGTGATTATCCCGATCTGGACGATTTTGTTCTGTTCAACAAAAAAAAAATTGGAGCAAATTCAGTAAACTTTTTTGAAATCCTGCACTGCAATAAGACTTACCATGCCAAAAACCAACTGCATGATTCAATTCATGAATAGCAATGTCTGTATAGTCACAATCTTGTCCAAGTGATAATTTTTGTTCACCTCCAACTCGACCAGCATCACTTTTGTAGGAAAAATTTGTTAAGAAAATTTTGGTTTTTTTGGTCGATTTTTGTCAAGCTCTAACTTACCTGTCGCACCCTTCCCCGTAAATAATATTCACGTAATCTTTTTGATTAATTCTTGGTACAAATTTTACACAAGTTTTACCATGAAAATTTTCAAATGCTTTCAAAATGAATAATCGTTTGGTTTGGTCTGTGAATTTTTTTTTAAAAATATGAACAGTAAAATAAATAAAATGGGTCAAAATCGTTGCAATTTTTTGAACGTGTACCAAATCGTGTTGAAATGACATAAGGAATGACAGCATATTGACCAATTTTTGGCCATCTGTAACGTGCATCAGTTAGTCCATTTCTAGAATAGAGTTGTTCTGGCATCATTTCTTTTGAATAAACTTCAGAGCCGTGATTTCTTTCCTTGTCTTCCTCTGCAATTGCAGTGCAAATTATTTTTTGGAAAATGGCGAAAATAAAGATTTTGGATTCAGCTAATAACTTACCAAAATGTTTTGCAAGCTCAAATTCAGATGGATTTAATGGTTCACCAGGTAAATTATCAAAATCTGTAATTTCATTTTCATCTTGCTCCTGCTGCTGTGATTTTGTGATTAACTAATTGCAAAATTAGTTTGTAAATTTTATTTTTAAGCAAAATTACCTGTTCAGATTCAGAGTCTGGAGGATGAGGAATATTCAAGCTATTAGCCAGTAAAGAAAATATTTGTGTAGAAAAAATAATTAAAATGAAATAGGCTTGATATTGCATTTTTAAAAAAGAAAATTTGTCAAATTCTTTAATTTCTTGCTTTTGCTGGGAACTTTTGTTATAATTTGGCTTGGCAAAAACTTAGGTTCTTGCTGGCACAATTTTTTAAGAGCCACAATATGAATTGCAAATTTTATATTGACAAGGCCCAAATCTGTCAATCAATGTCTTTCCGTGTTCTGGTTTTGATTTGAATTGCTAAATTATGGAACAAGTTTATGAGCTTATATTCAACCAAAATCTGCATTGCATTTTGATCTAGTCTGCAAACTTTCTGTAAAATGCGTATTTTGACAATGCAGACAAGGAATTTCCAGCAAAAGCTTTGAGAAATCTATTGAGAAATTGAGAAATTAAATTGTCGTCCTTATTTTTGACTACGTTTTTACAAAATCCCTGTGCATTTTTGTTTGCAAACTTTCTGCAAAAGCATCGTAAATAATATCGTACCGTAAATGCGTATTTTGACAATGAAAAGAAGCAAAAGCTTTGAAATTGAAAAAAAAAATTGTCGCCCTTAATTTTGACTATCGGCTTTTTTGTAGAAAGCTAACCATTCAATGAAATCAATTATGCAATTTGTACGGACAATTTGGTGAAAGCAAAGTTCATATTATGAGCAAGAATTTTGGTCTTATAAAAGTGAAAATTGCATGGGGGCCTGCACTCACTCTTGTGCTAATTTTCTAATGTACTTTTCAGTTTGTCCTCAAAATCTTGTTTGAAATTAGCAGCGAGTTGTTTAATCATTTTGATGTAATTTGTAATTGCTCAAGTCCTTTTGCAAAATTTACAAAAATTACAAAAAAAAGAGATTGGCAAAAGTTGGATAGAAATATTGGCAACGTAAAATTTTTAATCTTTGTTTTGATAGTCGTAATCGTATATCCGAGTAGACTAAGAAATTACATGAGTGCATGCAAAAAGTGTTTTTATTCTCGGGTAATTAATGTGATCCAAAGAGTAATAAAAATTGTCTCAAGTCTGGGTCTCTCTATTCAAGCAATGACTCATATTTTAAAGTTTAACGACATTTGTCGTCGCCAGACAAAACAGTACAATTTTTGCATTCGTTTGACACGTCCAGGAAGTTATTGCTAAAAATTAGCAGAAAAATTAAAAAGGTTCACCAAAATATTAATTATTTTGTGTTTTGCAGGCTTTGCCAATTCTACTAAAGAATATAAAGGAATTGTTACACTTAGTGTGTAAATTTTTATAAAAAATGACAATTTTGCAACTAAATTGATTTAATTTTATGGCAAGAGAAATAAATTTCCTTTTTTTAATGTAGGAATACACTGCATTGGAACGAGCTACACGCTGACCGACCTGACGATCTCAAAAATAAGCCTACAAAATGTGCATGCATGCGGAAGTGGAAAGAAGGAAATGATTCTTACGCTTGTTCATTAAAACATTTCTTCCAAACTATCTCCTGTTTCAAAAATAAATTCCATTATGGAAATTTAGTATTTATTAAACAATACGATTTTTTATCTTGGGCATAAATTGAGTAACAGAAATGGTTTAGGGTTGACCTTGACAGATGAGGACGGCTTTTGTGAAAACCATATTTCGTTTCACTTTAGCGGATTACATTTAGTCGATTGATTGCATAATTTGCAAATGTGCGAAACAGTGTGCTAAAAATTGCATTTATGCATTTTCATGAGAGTTCAGAACTGACAAATGAGCGAGCATTGGAAAAATCACTGAAAAAAAAAATTGTAATTCATCTCAAGTCCTTATTGGGGCTTTCGTTAGCCACTTGTTTTGCTAACAATCAAATCACAGAATAATTCAATACTTGACACCACAAAATTATGACCAAAAAAATGAACCGTAAAATCTCAACAAATTGCCTACTAATTTGGCTACGACTTAAATGACTACAAATAGTTACAAAATAGTGACTTGCACGATTCACAAAACTGAAAAATTTACAAACTTTTGTTGCTACTGAACAAGACTTGCCTAAATTTCTTCAAGAAGTTTTCAATTTTGTTCCAACTAGAGCTACTGGAGTAGCACTTTTCTTTTCCAAATTGGAATTAAAATTAAGTCGATTATTACCCACTTCGCTTTCATTTTCTGCCAAATTCTTTGCCAAAAAATATAATTCTGCTGCCCCAACAATTAGTCCAGAAATAATTCCCAATAGTAATTTCACTGCCAAATCTAAATTGATTCCAAGCAATGTTTGTATTCCTAAAAATCCAAATAGAAATGCAGCTGCGAGTGAGATGACGAGTTGGAAGACTCCGATTAGTCCAGAATTCATTTGTTTCACTGCAAAATTGGGGGAAAAGAGGCCAGAAATTAGTTCCAGATAGCAAAAATTAAAAAAATGCAAGCAAAAATAAACTCACTCTGATAGCCAACAGAATCTTCAATTTTATAACGTTGACTAAAATCAACATTTCTAGTCATTTTTTTATATTCCCTATCAGCCTGTGCATTTCTTAATTTCTCCATTCTGTTTTCATATTCTGGATTTTTTGGTGGAATAATCAAGTTTGGAATGACTAGCTCAGAGTCTGCCAACAATTCATTTAGGTACAATTTTGAACATTTTGAAATTTCTCCATATAATTCCTTAACGTCAGACAGTGTCATGACTTGAAAAGTTTGATTAGTACTTTTAAAATATTTTTGTAATATTTTCCCAGGTTTAATTTTAATATTTGGATCTTGAACTACTCCAAGAATTGATCTGTCGTCGTCGCTCATTTCAAAATCTTCTCTTCAGCCACTCGATATAAATTTTTAATTTCAATTTCTCTTGCTTTACATTTGCTATCGATACGGATACAACGCGTTGTCATTTCATGAACAAATTGATCCCATTCTTGTGCTCTTTCAGCACGTCCACTTGTCAATTTTGCGTTGTATTTTTCTTCAGCAATTTGACCACGTTGTTGTAATAATTTTTCAGTTATTGAAACGGCGACGGCTAGTTCGGCAGATAGTTTAGGTAAATGTATGTCTGCGAGTGAAGTTAATTTTGATATTTCAGTTTGTTTTAAATTTGTAATGTGTTCTAATGTTTGGAATAGGCTTGTAATTTCACGATCTCCTCTTTTTTCCTGTGTCAAAAACAAGATGAAAAATTAGCAAAAGGTTGGGAGTGAGTGGTCAAGTGGCGTAATTATGCAATAATGGAGAGTGCAGATTACAAAATGAATTTTACGTAATTTTACCTCAAATTCTTTAACAAACAATGCAATTTCACGATGGAGTGGTGGATTGTGATCAAAAATTGATTTGTAAATATCTGCAGTGTCTGTAAGTTTTTTGAAAAGAAAATTAAATGACCGACGTTAAATTTGGTACTAATTTCAACAAATGAATGAGAAGTCTGAAGAATATTTGGTTACCTTTAACAAGTCCTTGTGCCATTATTGGCTCATCTTTAAATCTTTGCAACTCTTTAATTTCAAAGAACAGTTTTCTTAGCAGTGAAATGAAAAAAATAAACTGTTGAATTCAGTGATTCAGCCTAAAAAAAATTTCATTCGAAAAAATCGCGCTGAAACAGAAGTTTTGAGTTTTGGTTTGGAGATTTGCTCGGAGGGGCAAGTCAAGCTTTTGTTTTCTGCAAATTAGGTCTGGTCTGGTCTAAATTGCAAAAGAACGACAAAGAACAAATGCAAATATTTACCAAATTAGATTGAAATAATTTTTCGTTAACAAGCGTTCAGGATCAACAATAATTTATTGTTGATCCGGAACGCAACCAAGCAAGACGAATTACAATTACTAGCAGTGGGACCCGTGCTACGCACGGGTTTCTTTTTTGTTAAGCCCGTGGAATTTTTGAGTTTGGACATG
>JAQGCM010002853.1:0-10235 GCA_034699705.1 Hymenaphorura dentifera
ATGACAAATCATACAATGGGCTCATTTGAGTCTACGACGTGCATGCGACGTAATGATCATTTGATCATTTTATTTACTACTGCCTTTTATGGGCCGAAGCCAAATGCGAATTTTGCGAATGAACACAATTGATTGCTTCAGTCAATGGTTTTATTATCCAGTCGTATTGAACACAATTGTAGCAAAGCCATTTTAGCCATTCCTAACTATTATTGCTTTGCTGCTTGAATTTAGTTTTTCACGCTTTGGCAGCGTTTCTCTAAAACTCGTAGGCTTTAAGTTTAAATGTGCCCGAAATACCAGTTCCTTCCTACGGGTTTTCTGCTTCGCTTTGTTCTAACACTTTGTTTTGTTTTGTCCTAATTTCTACCAATTCATTAGTTAAGCTATCCAATTGTTCACGTATGTTTTCATTAGTTTGCTCTGCGTTAGAAGGCACTGGCACCGGCGAAGCAACGGAATTTTTGGCAATCAATTGAGACTGAAGTGATACTTCAATAAAATCAGCAGACTCCTGACGAGATACGTGGGAGTTTTCTCGGAAACTGGTGCTTAAAGTTGTTCTCATAATGTTCAATACCCGAGCAGAGCTGATTGGCGATGCAGTGAAGTACACCTAAACGTCAAAATTAGATCTGTATTTAGGATGTGAAATCTTCTGTTTTAATTTCAAGAAAATTAATTTTGTTTGAATTTACTTGACGCAGACGGCAGTTTGAGTGAACTTTAATACGAACACATTCAACGTACTCGGTTGCATAAGCCTTCCTTGTAAAATCGGACAGATTTACACTCACTTCATTCCAGCCCTCATGCATGAGGAGCGGCACATGGCAACATGTCACATTTTTGCGAACTGTTACTTGGTAATTACAGAAACGAAACCGTCGGCGAATTTTGTGGTCATCAAGAATCTAGCAATGTATTTAGATATACATGTATTTATCTAGCAATGTATTTTTGCTGTAAATTTGTAATTCGTATTTGAATTTATTATTCACCTGCACTTCAAATGTAAACATTCGGTCTAATTTCTTAACAACTAAGACCAGATAGTTCAATTGAATTCCAAGAGTATCATAAGGAGCAGCGGGCGTCGCAATGAAAGTGTTTAAAGCATTTTGTGCTAGTATTTGTAGTGCCGGAACTCCATCTTCGTCAAATAGGCGTCTGATGTGTCCAGCTCGCACCTGCAGATCAGTCAAATGTGACTTTGTACAAAATTGTGGTTCAAAAATTTTATTGTCAATCACGGAAATTTGCCATACCTGTTTCTCCCAAATATTTAATGGTTTGTCCATAAAGGCGTAAAGCAGAGAAAGAAATCCCACTCCGGAAGTGTTGCGGTAAAGTGATAATGCTTTGCTCATTCTCTCAGACCAAAATTTGGATAAAAATAGAGAAATCAAACAAAATTTTGTTCGTATAAAAATGATGAGATACGAAAAGGAAATAGAGGGAAATATTGACATTGTTAGCCGAAGCAACTACTGCTCTGCACAGTAGTAGTCATAGTACCAATCGTATCTCTAGAATTTTGGCTGACTTTGGATTTAAAAATTTATCAAGCAGCTTACTTTGCCTGAAGATGACGAAGAAATAAGATGAAGAAAAAATTGACTGCAATGCTGACACCCCTAAGACTTTTGGTTTCATTTCTGGTGGTTTATTATTGTAACAATCCGAGTATTTGAGTGGTTTGACATTCTCGTGTGTCGTGTCTTGAAAAGTAATTGCGGATTTGTGGACGCAAGGAGTCTTAAGACAGCACATCACATTACATAATCCGTGTTCCTCAGTAAACAGATCTTTTTTTGAAGATTTGAACACATTTACGGAAAAGTCATTTTGGCTTAGAAAAATAAAACCACTCACTCTCATCTCATCATGTCATTCGGAAATTGAGGGCAAGTTATCCTAGATTTCCACACGCGTTTGTGCTGTACTGGCTAGAACTGTAGATTAAAATATCCACGCCACTGGTGGTGTAACGGTTGCTGTAAAGTGTAGTGGTAGTAAATGTCCAGTTTTAAAATTAAACTTGCCTGAAAATACATGTATACAAGGAGAGCTGGAAAAGTGAACATTTGTTTTACTTTCATCCGCGAGTCGTGTCAAAGTCAAAGTTTTGAGTAAAATTTGAGCCTCCTGTCCTGACTCTTGGGTTGAGAGTGAATAAATAATATTGAGAGAAGAAAACTAAGACAAGGGAAATCCTCTCATCAAAATCAAGAGTTCAAACTTTGTCTTTACTTGCATGGATGGTCGTACATGGGTTGGGTTTGGGTTCGGATGGAAAATCACGTTCCTGTCTTACATGCGGGTGCGGGTAGCTAGCGAGCGGGTACTCCTCCATGACACACCAAATAACAATTGTCACAAATCATTCGTCCATGAATCCATCCACTCGCCTTCATCTCATCTCCATTCTCCTTCAAACTAATATTCGTTTTCAATTTATAATAAATTTACTCACAGACATGAGATGAACGTGTCAAAATTTAAGTTGCGGTTCTAAAATAATAAGGAACCTGCCGAAAGAATGAATCTAGAACTTTACCAGCATTTATTTTCTTCACAAGAGCTCTATAGTAGTGACTAGTGACAGCAAATGTAGTGTCACAGAACACCTTTTGGAAAAAGTATAGAGCCCTGAATAGTAAATTGCATTTCTTCAGAAGGATTTGAAGAGTTTGAAGAGAATACAATTTGTCATGCCACATTCAAACATCCAAACCAAAAAGCTTTGCTGGTGCTTAATGAAATTTAATGAAAAAGCTGTGGAGCAAAAAAAAAATGGATCCCTCTGAAAGAAAATGTCACCAAACACATGACTATTTAAGAGTCCCTCTACATTTGCATTCAACTCCATCATTTAAAACAAGACCATGACACCTATGTACCTACATGAAAGGTTTAACAGCAAACATGTGTTTCATTTCGGGCTTGCCAAAAATGTTAACTCAAGTTTGGCTGGAGCCGGAATTTCACAGCTTTTTTCCATTGTTAAAATAGATATGTCAAATTAAAAGTTTGCGCACATTTTTCAGAGCAAAACTGAATGATTGTTTTGTAGTTCGGAATGCACGGGGCTTTGATCTTGAATTCGCAGCTGAAGTTCGAGGATAATGATAAAACGAAGTAATAAATAAGTTGTAAAATTTTTGGCATTGAGATTAATCTTAATTGTGGTTTGTACGTATGACGGAAGAGAGAGGATAAGAGAGGGATGGGAAGGAAAGAAGAGAAAATCCATGTTTGTTTTGCGGTGATAAACGTTTGCCAGCGATTGGAGATGATAAATATTCCCCAGATTGGGTTTTGGGTTGGGTCCTTGGGTCGGCTCTCGGGTTGTTGAGAGTTGTAACTGAGGATGAGAGACAGAGTGGCGCAATGCTTGGACCAGGAAGGTGGGTCTTTGGAGCGAAACTAAACAGTTGCTTCTATCTCCCACCCTCTTCCAACAACTTTCCGCCAATCCCAGTTATCCCGAACTCACCAGTCTCAAACTTTTTTCGGAGTTTTCATAAATGTTCTCTCCCAACAGTCCCAGCTACAAAACAATATTATTTCCCTTCATGGAACTTTGTCTCCTAAACTTTCCACAATAAATCCTCAAGCCTTTCATTTCCGCTATCAACTAAGGCATAGGCCTTTACTGGACGACAATTGCTACATTTTGACATTTTAGCGTACCGAACCAACTTATTCTTCACTCAACGTCCACACCGGCAAGTTCCCAGCGTCCAGCTCTCCCACCAGACTCTTTACAAATTGCAATTCAACTTTGCAGGCGAAAACTCAGTAGACCATAATTTGTATCATTGCTGATTGACACATTGCGAAATACACTAATCGTATTGAGTTTAAGGCAGAACAATTTTAATTTGCGTGAAAGTTTACCTCAAAAACTAAGAGAGACTGAAATTGAGAGTGAGTCGGAAAAAATCATGAGAATTGACAAATCATTGTGCACAACTTTTGACTACAAAACTTCTTTTGCTTCGTAAAAAGAAGGCATTGCATTGCGACAAATTGCATTGAAAACTTTAACCCGCACAAGAGAAAGTCATGATGTACTCAACAATGGAAAAATGTGAGCACGGCTATTCTCCGCTAGATCTTCGAGGATCTCAGTTGTTAGATCCTGGTGATGGTGACTCCGACTCTGATATTAATGTGGATTCAGACGATGAAATGATTCAAGTGTCCACCATGCATTCAGGTTTGTCAATTCATGAATTTTTTGCTGTTCTCGGTTCTTCTTAAGTCCGCATCTTTTGTGTAGCATTTTTTATATCTTTCCGGATGAAAATGAATGCTTGCATGCAAGTCGCCGTGATTGCTAAAGCGTACGGATTTAATTAGTTTGCTCCATTAATTGGAATTATTAGATGGGGATGATATTCCTGAAGTTTTGCAATCCTCTGGAACGCTGACAATTTCCATCGATGACCCACACCACTGCAATTCCCCAGGATCGAACGTTTCGAAAGACGAATTACAATTAGGACTTTGCTCACCTTCCGGTGATAATCCCTCAATTGTCAACTCAAACTCACCCTCGGGGAGCAAAAAGACAAATTCGTCACTGGTCAAGCCGCCCTATTCTTACATTGCCCTCATCACAATGTCAATCCTTCAGTCCCCTCACAAGAAATTGACATTGTCTGGAATCTGTGAATTCATCATGAGTCGCTTCCCCTACTATCGAGACAAATTTCCTGCCTGGCAAAATTCCATTCGTCATAACTTGAGTCTGAACGATTGCTTTATAAAAATTCCAAGGGAGCCTGGAAACCCTGGGAAAGGCAACTACTGGACCTTAGACCCAATGGCTGAGGATATGTTTGACAATGGTTCCTTTCTAAGACGGAGAAAACGTTACAAAAGACCCGGACATCATCTCCATCACCACAGTCATCCCGCAGTGGCCGACTTCTTTCACCAAGCAGCAGCCGCTGCCATGTTGGCTTCTGGTCACCAACAACTTCAGCACAATCCTCATTTTTGTCAACCTTGTCCGCCACCAGGTATGATGAGCCCCGTGGGCCAAATGGGACACCCTGCCCTTGAACTCTACCCTCTTTTCTCATCCGCAGCAGCAGCCGCATCAATGTCACCTCAGTTTTTTAATAGTTCAATGAATCGTCAAGTACAATCGTCTTTTCCTCAAATGCCCCCAAATTTTAACGGATTTCAGCCCCGAACAATGTTTGCTCATGAAAACCTCAGTTCAGAGATTCGACAAAAGGGAGACGGGAATAGACGTGAAAGAGAGAAAAGTTCGAGCCCAATCGTAATCTCCACGGTTGGGGCTGCAATGAATGAAAGAGACGAGTTAATTTCTAGCATTGATTCAGAATTAGTCAAAAGGAGTGAGAATAAACGTGTTTTAAATTCAGAGAGTAAGAGCAGCAAGGGTGATGTAAATGTCACGGGAGCATTTTCAATTGAGAGGTTAATTGGGGCTGAGATGAGATTGAAGAGTCAAATGAAAGGAAGAACTAATTCCAGCGAGGACTCACGAAACGTTGCAAAGAAACACCCTCAAATCAAGTCAATGGGAAATAGTAATAATTCTATTAGTTTACATAACCCCACCAGTATAAATAATCAGTTAAATATTAGCAACAATTTAGCTTTTGGTAGTGCGTTTGCCCCAGCTGGCATTTTTCAGCAACAAATTCATAAAAATCGATATTTCCTAGGGAGTAGCAATGTTTAATTAGTGAATCTCTACATCTAATTTTTCCTTCCTGCATTAGTTCTAAATTCAGAATAGTTGTTGTGCAGACCACAATCATAATCCTTAGCACAAAATTGAGTACTCTTTCAGTGCCATTTGTTTTGCAGTAAAACGCTAGCCCTAAAAATTAATTTGTTATTCAATTTCACATTCAAACACCCCCCCCCCCCAGTTCCCGTGTACCTAGTCTTTAAAGTTTATCAAATTAAATTCTGAGGTAATCCATGTCATGGTATTGTGATAGTCTTTCCTAGCCATCTCATCGCAATCTTTTCATAGAGTCAGTTAAACGCGCAATTAATAAATTATATCTCCAAATAGTATTAAGGACAACTTCAGTGTACAATTATTGTTGATAATAAACTTGGGAATTTTTAGAATCATGATCCTTTAATGCCCTGAGTAGTGCATGTCTCATTGTCTAGCACGAGCAACGAGCAATTAATTACGAAATTTGATTGAATTGAACCTATTAAACACGTTCATGAAGCGATCACGATGATCACGATCACGATGCATGCATGAATACTTATATTGGTCAAGCATCAGCCTAACTCTGTTCTTGTGTTTAATTGAATTTCTATTTGCGATTTATTGTAAAGAGTAGAAGGCGTTTTTAGATGCTCGGACAGCACTTTCACAAAACCTCCTAATTCCATGTTATTGGAGGGTGTTAGATAAGTTTTGTAGTGCTTTAGTAAGTTGGCGGCCGCCGTTCCAATTTGAGACAAATTGTAATCCTTTCATGAGTTTCATGTATCATATCTTGAGTACACATTTCTAAACAGTGTTTGAATGACAACTCTTCGAATACAAAATATTGTACGAGCATGAGTACTACTAACTAATGTTTTTTCACGCCGCGTACTTGGCCACAAGTGTTATTATATTTCAAAAGTGGTTTTATGACCGTATTTACAACACTTTAGTGGAGTCGGTCGGTGTGTCGGTGAGCGAGCAGGCAGACACCACCTAATTCTCGTTACAAATGTTTCAAATTAAAAAAAAAGGAATTATGATAAGAAAGGAAATATTTTTACAATCGGATTACTTCTTTGCGGTCTCATTCGAGCAAATCAGAGAAGTCAGAGGGCAGGAAGTTGACGTTACCGTTTTATATCACTTTCGTCAATATTTTAGAGATGCGAGCAAAATTTAGTATCAGCAAATTTCACACAAATTCACACATCATGCGGTCTTTGGAAGATTAGGAAGGACTGAATTTACTCAACACGCTAATACTAATACACAGTGCAATGAATGCTAGCGCCGGCGACTTCAATAGAGCGGAAACATCCAATTAACACCATTTGTTATGACATGCGTTCACATCTACAATGCACACAAATTTATAGCTTTGAACTCATTCGATTTGCCTACTTATGCTATTAATCAATTCATCGTTAACTGAACAAGTGATTTCCTTGGAAAATCACAGCACAAGGCCTTCAGCTTCGGCTTTGAGTGATTCTGAAATAGTTTGGAAGGAAAGAGCTGAGAATTCTTAAATTGACGTTTTTCTCTGTCGATGCCCAGCAATCAGCAAGAGCTAAATTTAGTAAAATTTTCTTGTAGTTTTAACTCAAACAGCGGCATCTCAATAAGAAAGCCGTATTATGATGCTTGACTTGGTCGGACAGTAATTTGAGAATTGCTCAAAAAGGGTTAAAGGGGTGCCATCAGATTTGAGTCGGACAGAAAGGCTTATGCATGGAAAAATGAGTTGTTGCTGGCCCTGCCCTGCCCACAATATTAAGGACCGCTTGGGACGTTGAATCCATTGTCAATCGAGCCCCACTTCCACACATTAGCAGAACACAATAAATTGTTTAGCATTATACACATTAGCCAGCAAGCAGCCGACAGATATTTATCTCAATCCGTCTTTCGGTTTTGCCGAAACTCAGCCAAAGCAGGAGAGCCTTGTCAGGTAAACATAAATACAGAGTACAACAATACAATGGCATGAATAATAATCATAAACAACATATGACGAATATACCTGATTGTTGAGGGCCGAAGCAGACGTTGCATGAATACTTAAGGGTGATTTGAACCTCAAAATCCGGGCGGTCTTAGTATACTTTCAATGCAATAGTGTACTACGTACATACATGTTTCCCCCAAATCGGCAAATACGGTAGCAGCAAACAGCAAATCCAATTCGGGACAAAAACCATATCGTTTGCATTGTTGCTCTGATTTTTTCTCGCCTCACTAAATGAGAATGAAAATAAGACTAAATATGATGATTATGATGATGGGGAAGGCAGAAAAGCGGTCAAACATTTGTGCAAGGAGAAGAAAAAGTGGCAAAGAAAAAGAGGAAGGACAAGAAATGAATGGACGTGACCAAAAAGAACAAAACAAAAGGTGCCGACGAGTTTGGAGTTGTCCAGCGGAAACTTGGACCGGACTCAAGACAGAAAAAAGGAAGAAGACGAAGTCTATTTGGACTCTTCATTATTTCCTAAACAGTTGTTTGTCTTCTGGTGGTCGGTCTCTCATTCATACAAGGCAGGGTCGGGTCAAACTGGATCTGCAATTCAGTTCAGTTTCCTCACGTCATGTTGGCAAAAGCCGGGATTTTCACTAAAGAGCCCTGAATTTATTATATTTATTTAGTCCACAGAAAAAGGAAAAGAGGGAGATTAGGAGTAGGATTCTGTGGGACAGCGACAGCCCAGGCAGGGTGTGCCGTCAGGATCATTCTCTCATGAATTCAGCGACAAACTAAAGGGTGACGGGACGGACTGACTGCTCCGCATTTACTCGAGAACATTACAAATACAAATTGTTTTGCAAATTAAACTTGCTGATAACACCAGCTATTTTTATGTATCGAGCTTGCAAGCATAAATTCAACTTTGACCAATATCCTTCATTATGTACGTACACAATATGACATTGGAGTATATTTCAATTTAAAATCAAATTGCAAAATGTTTGTTTAAAGCGAAGGACTTTTTTGAGCAATTAAAAATGCTAAAAGAATGTAAATGAAAAGAATTGAGTTGTGTTCAGAAGAGTCTGTGCAAAATATACTCACCGAGCTCTTACATAGTTCTTTCTCCTTCCACGGTGAGAGTCATTAAGTCAAAGTAATTATTGGTGTGACTCGTACTCGTGTTCCTAGCTTACTCAACACATGTTAGAACTTAGAACCTTGTCCAAATTAGTCGGCCAGTTAATTTCAACCCACAAACTAATAAGGTTCCGGAGTTCAGCATTTGGTTCAGCTTTTAATTTTTAATTTTACACCTCTGCCAAGTCAAAAACCCGACTTAATAAAGGCTTAGATGTTATGCGGCTCAAGTCCACCAAAAAGGAAGTTAGGGAAGGCACATGTTTCCCTTAAAACTTGAAAATAATTTCTCTCATTTGTTTCTTTATTTGGCAAATGAGGAGGACGAGTCAAAACTCAAAAAGAAAATTGAAGTATTTTGTAGAGTGTGGGTGGAAGGTGTAGGATGACAAAGAGGGACGACAGGACATTTTGAAAGAGATTTTTGTTAAACAACACATTGATTCTTCTTGTTATTTGTAAAAGGAAAAACTTCCCCATCGTGTTTGACAGTTTTCACAGGCTGGGTCTCCTCATCATCTCAGTCTCAAAAATGGGAAAACCTTCTTGTTCTTCTGGCTGGGTTTTGGTGGTGGGTGATGCTGAATGGTAATGTTGCCGCGCCGAAGAGTCTGCTCTCACTCCTAGACATTCCGGAGTCTTCCACTTTCACAACCGAAAGGAATAATAATATTCCACTTAAGAAAAGAGGAGGTGGTCCTCGCAGTCACCCGGTGATCGGATTACATTTCATTTTACCACTACAACATACTGAACAAGTTGTCTCATTATGAAATGGAACCGAAACGACTAAATAATAAGAGTTGCTCGGCTCAGGCAGGAGGCAACTTTTTCCAACTAATTCTAACAACTTCCGGTTGTTTCAAAACACTTATTATTATTGTAAGTATAAATATAATTCTCTCAAAGTCAAACTCCTCGAACACTTAAGACCAATTACAAATTAAGCTCAATTGAATCATGCAAATACTAAGGTGATGATTGGGATGGTGGACTCTTCGAAATTCATTTTTGCACATTTTGTAAACCTTCATACTGAACAAAATTGGACAGATTTCGTTAGTGTTCTTTGCTTAAAATAACTGTGCAAATAGTCCTATCAAAAGTTTCAGAAGTTAGTGCTTTAGTAAAGAAACATCACTATTGATTAGGCCCGCATTTACGTTAGGGCTGGGAGGACTTAGCAGTCGAGTACACATTCATTTGCACAAAGTGTTTGTATTACCTTTGATTTCAAAGAAAGTAAAATAGTTTGAGGAGCACGCACGGGCCAAGAGTAAATGTTGAGTAACTAAAAACTACCAACTGAAATGTTTAAATTTAAGTTTTATAATGACCGGTGCCATTTTGGTGCTGTTTTCCCCTTTTTGTGACGGTTTGCTGATTGGCGATATTTTAATG
>JAQGCM010002854.1:0-10232 GCA_034699705.1 Hymenaphorura dentifera
TAGTAGGCTGTCTTGGCTGTCTACTAAGTCCACCCGGAGGTACATAATCGTCATCACTACTGTCTGAAGGTATGTCCGAAGCCATGAGTACTTCTGGATTTGAATCGTCAGATTCTCTACCGCTAACGTTAGCAACTTCATCCAGTTCATCTAGAAAAGGAGAACAGGATTAATTAATGCGCAGAAAAGAGTGTCAAACAAAGGAAGACAAAAAACTGAAAAAGCACGACTGAACAACAATCAATAGAAATGTGACATCAACCGTTGGGTTACCTGAATCTGTATCGTACGCAGGTGAGTCGGGTGAGTCAGAGCGGGACTCCTCCGATTCAGAACTTGACATAGTGAAGATCGGATATTAGCGTCGGTCCAGTCCAGAGTCCAAAGCAATTAAAGGATTTTCTTGTCAATCGCCACATTCAACTTTTTCCCCACAAATTCCAACTTTGAGCCTGAAAAAATAATAAAATTATAGAATGAGCGGATAAGTTTTGTCATTTTGTACTGCGCAAATTCGAGTACAAGTAATGTGCGATTGCGACTCTGAATCAACATCACATTTGTAGCCTACAACGTTTGGCTTTTGCAGATTGTTGCCGTCAATAATCATATGCAAAAAACAAAAGCAAATACCAATGCAAGAGGCAATACTGTCAACCGTATATTGGGATAGGGGCTGATTGAGGAGATTTTTGACGTTGGGCTAACGTTTTTAGACTGGAACAAAAAAGTGGTTTTGCAGAGTCTGACATGACAATGCATTCAACACGATCAGATCATGGTCTGACGCTGCAAGCCAGAGTCCAGAATTTGAGCTCATACCAAAAGGAAATAGTGAGTGATGCCAGTATTTTACCACAATTTCAGATGGGCTGGACGCAGGGGTAACGACGCTGGATCCTATACACAACCCTAATTTGGCAAAATGCACGCCCAAGTATTTTTACTATAATCAAAATTGGGACCCCGTCCAAAATGCAATACTCCAAGTTGTTTAAATGCACTCGACTGGCCGACTGCCAAAATAAGTCATACCATACCATACCATACACACAGCAATTGAGCCAATTGGATTTTCGAAGTAAATCATAAATGTAAAAAGCAAACTACTTTTGAAAATTACATTTAAAGCACCCCAATCACATGAATTTAAAGGACCCCCACCGTACCCTATACGTACGTAGTACGTGCGCAGTTTGATATTGAGTGCCTTGAAAATCCGATTATGCACGTATTTTGCGCTCCACTTAAGTACTTGCACATTGAATTTTGGGGGAGGGTTTTGCAAAGCAACAACAGTGCAAGTGCAAGTAGTTAAGTAGGTTTGCCGTGGCCGTAATACAAAAAGTGCAAAATACATTAATGTCTAGCCCTAGCTGCTAGCTATTTAAAATTTAAAATTTGATTTCTATTAATCACTTTTTGGAACTATCATTGCAATGTGTTTCGCCTTGATCCCTCTGTTTTGTATCAAAATCAAAGAAAACCTTGCTTGCCTGCCTGCCTACCTACATATTGGTCAAAGAAAACGTCACAAAAGATTGATACTTACTTGAATTGGCTGATTTTGGACAAGGAAAGCATGCAAGACCAAGACAAGAGTCTTGGTTTTTTGGACAAGTTTTTGTCTAATTTTAATTTCGCTGTTCGAGGACTCGGCCGGCTTGCCGCTTCTTGGCGTTTGCAAGTTTGCAAAAAAAAATTTGCTACTGTGAGCGAGACTCCCACCACCTTTACAAAACAACCAAAAAAAAAAGATGCAAAAACCGAAATTCGGATTGACAGAACTCAATATCAATGGTATAATAAATTATTGTTGCAAAAATTGCAAAATACTTGTACCTTGTTCTTTTGTTTGTAGGGTTGACGGTAGTAGTGGTGGTCCAGATTCTAGTAGATGACTGACTGACTGGTACTGGTGGAGTCCGGGTCTTCAACTTTGGAGTCTGTGAAGAAATCCAGCGTCTCTTGCTCTCAAATCGTCAGCAAAACGTCCGATCCGAATTTTGGCACCTGCATGCAGTTCCAAGTTTGCAAGGAGCTGGAAGTTGCCAAAAAAAAGAGTATTTTTTATGATGTTTTTGATTTGCGCTCCTCACAGACGCAACTCAAACTCAATTGAGGAAAAGATCACGTCTTTTTTGTCAAGAAAATCTCACCTGTCCCCACCCCAGTAACTTGTATAAAACTGAGGCTTTGTGCTTAGTTTTTCTCAGAAGAATTTGATTTGTGCTCATTTGATTGATTTTGTGATTTGAATTTGATTCGAATATCAACCGAAAATGTAACTAGTTGCAAATTACAATAATAAATTGAAAAATTACGCTGCTTGTGCTCAAAGTATCATTAAAAAGCAGCAAAATTCAACAACAAAAAATCGCATGAGACACGATATGTCTCAATATGTATGTACATAATTATTTCGTAATTTTAATTGTTATGTACTTTTTTCGGACCTGATTTGAATCACTATGAAATTAGAAATTAATTATTCTTGAAAGTCAGCCCACTCGCGACTCGCACTCGACTCCTTGCTTTGCTTTGGCTTCTAGTGAACTTATGGAGCTTTCAAATAATGGTTTGAATTTTTAAATGTTTGAAAATCAAACAGGGTCTGCGTCTGTCTGGTGCAATAAAAACTTTCATTTTAATGTTGGCGAACTTTTAAGGATTGAGTTGACCTTTGCGTTTGCGGCAGTGCAGTAGTAAGTTAAGTATGCGTATCAGCGTATCACTAAAAAATCTGGAAAAGTAAAGAACAAATCCTGACTCGACTCCTGTCCTGACCATAAGCCGACGATATCAAAAATTGTGGTGACTAATAATCTGTTTTGGCAAATGGTCACGTCCACGTCTCCAATATCTCATCTCAACATTTTATTCCAAGTATTGTATTTTACATTTTACATTACATTGGTCGCGATATAACATATCGGAAGCGCCGCACTGCACATCACTGCTGCTGGTACTTCCTGGTTCTCAGCCACTGGCCACCATTGAAATCTGAGCCACCAAAAATTTAAGAAAAATAGCTACTAGTACTAGCAAGTTGCAATGCAACTGCAACCTTTTTGCAATTTTTTTACACCTTATTTTTGTCAAGTTGCATTGCATATGCATGTTGCAAAAATGTTTTTGAATAAAACTGTCCCAAAAAAAATGTTCCTCGATAGTAGTTTCAATTATTTATAAATTTGAATTAAGATGAGACAAATAACCGATAAAAAACTCTTTGCATACTTTATTCAAATGTAAATCACGACAACAAATGCTAAATAGACGCAAAAACCGACGCGCTAACATCACTAGACCAAATCATGCCAAATTGCCAAATAACATTAAAGATCATCTTTTATTGAATTTCTGGTATAAAATTCTATGGAGTTGAAATGCATGTCGTGTTAAACATTGTACTATGGCCAGCGACACTTGCGACACTATCTGTCGAATGCGTTTTGAATTAATCATAAAAGCAAAGATATCGCAATTCTTCACCCAAACGTTTTTTACATTTCTTATGCCATGCATGTCTTAGAGAAAATGTGAACATTTTATTTTATTTTGGTGAGCTTAGGGGTTTTGTGTTTTGTATTCAGCCACGGCAAAAAACTGAAAACAGAAAAAAAAACAAGAGGTCAGCGGTCATCAACCCCGAATTTTTGTAGAGGAAAGAGCAAAAAGTGTGAGTGCGTCTCGAGTAGAGTCCAACTGCCAAATGCTTCTCTTTTATAGCCAGGCATCGACGCTACCATCCCACGCTGCCTCAAAATTAGACCACACACACGAAGGGTGTCTCACATTTAAAATCTGCGCATTTTGTAGATTGAGCCAAGCGCCGCACCACGCCCGCTCGCAACGCACGCGCTTTACCCATCCACGCGCGCTGCTGGCTGATGCGTACAGCTAACAAGGTCAAGGTCAAAGGTCAAACACATTCGTAAAAAGTTGCTAATGCTGTGGTGGCATGTGAGCGAAAATAAAAAGAATAAAATTATATAAAATAAAAAGAGCGAAATAAAATGATTTCTATCAAATTCTTTAGCAAATATTTCTATCAAATAATTGAAGACATTTTGCTGCTGAAATAAGATAAACTTGAGGAATGGTCAATCTATGTAGAGCTAGAGCACAAAAAATATAAGCTACTTATCTACCGTACTGCACTGTGATTGAAAAGCTATGAAATGGTATAGTGAAACATGAAAAAATGCGGGTTTTGGGAACGATTGAATGAGTCAAAGTGTGTCTGGTCTGACTGGAGTCAATGGTCATGACATCCTAGTCTCCAAATTATTCGACAAATTGAACAAAAAACAACACATGTGGGTATTTTGGGAATTCCTACTAAAAATTCATGAATTCCGATACCAATTTCCAATACTTGCATCGAAATTCCAATCTCGATTCCCACACTTTTTGGGAAAACTTTAGAAATGCCAATATATACGAATTCCTATGCAGATTCCGATGCCGAAAACTCATTTTTTCAGATTAATTCGAATAAATTCGGATACCAATTACCAATGGCCTTGTTTGTTGGACTAAGGCTAGCCGGGCACTCACGCGCATGCTTAGTGCGCGTGCATGCGTAGTGCTCAGTCAGCTCAGCTAAATTTTCAACATGGACGGATTTAGCAGTGAAACGCCCTGTCTGGAGTCTTCTGGCGGGCATCGCCGGGTGGGTGACGTAAAAATTTTTTTGGGCCACTCGGGTAAACTTCGGGAGTTTTCGGATTTATTCGGTTTGGCACTAGGTGGAGACCAAGTGGGAAAACCCGGTGTCTGGTTCTAACAGTATTTGAAACTGAAGACGAAAATTTTGTCTCGATTTGTCCGTCAACTTGTCTCTGGCATCCTCTTCCATTCTGCTCAGCCTGCTACTCTTGGGTACTCAAAACGCAAGATTTGCTCTGTTGTCACCCGGGTTGACCTCTGACAGCTGACCTCTTTGTTAACGGTTTTCATCAGTATTCAGCCTCTTGCTGCTTGTGCTTACTCTTGGTCATCGTCAGTATCTCATCCAGCATGGCAGCGCTTAACCACTATGAGGAAAGTGACGTTGTCCTTGGAGAAGACCGGATAGTTGATGTTCAAATCACTATGCCTATTTATCAAGGTGGTCCACCTGGTCGGAAAGTCATCCCAGTAAAAGTTCGAACCAGCTGCATAAACAACGGAAAGTTTCTAGTGAGTGTACAGTATTGTTGTGTTTGCAGGCATAAAGAAGTGTAATTCTTAACATAAGCTTAATTAAAGGATGAGCTGTGAATTAAAATTTATGTTTGATTCCAAATAGGAAATTATGATTCCTGCGATCGTTCAGGCCGCCTTCGCTTTACCACCCGAGCAAGGTGCCATTTTATTGCAGCAAATATTAGACGCAACCCTCAGCGGAACCCACGACATCCCTCAAGCGGACGTGGAATACTCTATTCCAACCGAGAACTTCCCTGAAGTGAGCGTGGACAACTCCATTCAAACTGAGGACATGCTTCAAATGGCAATGGAATACATTTGTGAAGATGAGGGCTTCCCTGAAATGGGCGTTGAATACTCTATTCCAACTGAGGACATCCCTGAAATGGACGTGGAAAACTCTAATCAAACTGAGGACATCCTTGCAATGGCCCTGAAATACACGTTTGGAGCTGAGGGCATCCCTCAAGTGGACGGGCTGTGATGTACGAGTGAGCAAATTGCTCTTTTGAGCGATGCTGATGGAAGAAAAACTAGCCAGGTATGAATGAGCAATCTGTAAAGAATGTAAAATGTGAACTATAAAGCAAATGCATGTGTAATGTCAAGAAAAGCTACAACTGTAATAAATGTCAAAAAAAAATTAACGACGGAGTTGAGCCCAATGTCCAAGTGTAATAAGAATCTTGGGTGAATTGCATACCCCGGGTTTTCACTCTGCTTTCTCCATGTGCGTATTCCTATTGTATTCCAATTCATTTGATTTCCATCTGCAGCTGCAGGTAGATTGGTAGATTATCGGTTTTATAAATTACCACAAGTAAAAACTAGTAAATTCTGAAAGCATCATTTTGACTTATCATTCAATCAATTTTCGGGTATTTTTTCATTTTCATCACTTAGGACCAAATCTCCGATTTTTGTAGTGAGCAAGTACAGACCACAAATACGATAAAATGCGATAAAACGTCCAAACCTTAAAAAACGCGATGTTTTTAAAATGTTTATTTTGCAACCATTTCACGTTCCATTCGTAGGACACTTACTACACTAAGGCTTTCTTTTTTTTCAAATAAAAGTGAATCAAGGATAATTAAGAGCGAAGATTGAAATGAGGTAAGGTGAGTGTGAAGTTTAGTTTATCGGAGACCCCTGCGCAGAATGGCTTGATGAATGACGCGAAGACTCATGTTTTTGATGTCTTGACGAGTCGGGACTTTGAGGTCTGCCATGTCTTCCTCCTCAGACTCATCAGTAGGTGCAGGGCTCCCAATTCGAGTGTGCCGCGGCTGAAGGGCCGGAGGTTTGACAAACTGATCATATCTACGCTCTGGCTCCTCTCCAGCAAACAATTGCTCAAAACGGGCAATGGCTTTGGCCAATTTCTTAACTTTGAAGTAAACAGTTTTCATGTGGGTTCTGAGATCACCAGTAAAAAGTGTCAAGTAGCGATTCTTATCATCCAATCTCCCAAGATTAGTCAACATGCTCATTCGAATCTGTACAAAAATGTTTCCATAGCGGTTCATACGAACGTCTGCCTCAGCCAAGTCTGCTTTGACCAAACGAATTGCCTCCAAATAATTGAAGCGACGTTTTTTAAACCTGGAAATTTGAAAAAATGTTTTGAAATGTCAGAAGAATTGATTCTTAACAAGAGCTTAAATTGTAGATAAATGCCAACAAAGAGGAAATTACTCAGACTCGCGAAATTGGCCGCTGAATTTAAAACGATGAAGAAGGAGCGTCAATTGATTTTTTTGAGCAAGGAGTATGTCTCGAAATTCTTCCTTTGCTTCCAATTCTTTTTTCAAGCGAAGTCCAAGCAACACAACGGCTCTTGACCTGCTCAGAAATTAAGGGCGAAATTAGACAAATTATGTGTGATGGCGTTTCGAAATTTTGTGTGACCCTTGTAGGTACATACCTGGCTGGAATTTGAGTCAAATCTGCAACTCGCATGACTTCGACGAGGCGCCTGGCCCGATCACGATACTGAGCCACGACGTCCTTCTTGTGTTTGAGCTCCTCCAGAATATAACTTGTCTCGGTGTTTTCTTCCAAAATTTTGGAGTACTCGTAAGACTTCATCATGAGACTATTTGGTTGCAAGCGCTGGTTCTCTGTCAAAACTCGATCAACTGCTTTCTTCATTTTGGCCATTTGCTTACGGCGTTGTTTCCGATTCTCTGAAGCCTCCTTTTCAGTCACGATGAGTTCTTTGTAAGAATCGTCGCGAAACTGAAGTCATTATCATCAAAATTATCATCAAAGTAACTTTCAGTTGTTAAAAAAATGTAGTAGTTAAAATTAGAACATTCGCTCAAAATATACGTACATAAATCGCTTCGTCCAACATCTGATGAAGACTTGTGAGTTCATCCTTCAAGTTGTAGAGTTGGTGCTCAAGGGCACGAAGGGTCGGCTGATATTTTCCTTGCTCTTCACGCAAAATAAATTTGATGTTGTAATACTTTGAGTGAAGAATGAAAGCAGTCTCAAATTTGACTAGAAAAAAATATTAGCAAATGTAGGAGAGATCGAATCAAATTTGATTTTAATTTAATTTTTTTGGACATACTTTTCGTATTTTCGATGACGCTTTCCAATTGCTCAAATTGATCCAAAGCTTCAAGTTCCCGAGGCAGAGTGCCTGGACGCGGCCATTTCTCAATCATGAGGACGGTGACCTCAGCATCTTCCAACTTCTTGCGTTTTTCAAACAAGCTGCTCAACAAAACGTTAAAAGTTTTGCTAAAGTCGAACAATTTGTCGTCAAGCCATGGAATTGCAACCTGGAAAAAGCGTGGAATTTAAATAATTGCCTCTTCAATTCAATTCTTGTAAGAAATTGGGATTGAGACCGCTGCAGCCACTTACCGTCATACCACGATTTGTCATTGCCAGTTGAAATTTTCGGTGAGTACGAAGTGCTTTCTGGACGCTGATTTTTTCTGAGCCCAAAGCCATCATGAGTCGGATTTCGAGTTCATAAGTCTCATGGTACAAATTCAAGAGAATGCTGCTCGCTCCTTGACGAGACTCTTCAAAATCCTCAGACAAGACGCGATTGTATTTTTCTAGAACAAAAGTAGTGTCAAAAATTATTATTTGGGCTCGTTCGTTTGGAATTTTTGACTTAAAAATGAGTAGAGTACCTTTGAGCACGATTTTAGTGCGAAGACTTTCAATTTGATCTTGGATTGGGACGACATCATCCAAAAGTTCGTCTTCATCTTCTTGTTCAACCTCTGGTTTGGGGACGAGTCGACCTGTCCAAATTAATTACTTTAAATTTTGATTTAAAGTAAAATTAATAGACAAGAGAGGCATTTTTATTACCGAATGTGGATTCCACACGATGCAAATACATTTTTGACGACGTGTGCTGCAGAGTGTCGGAAACTATTTGAGGAAATTCGTACTAAAAAGTTATACTTTTTGACAGTTAAAAAAATACGACTTCGACGTGAATTACTTGAAAAGTGAGTACTAGAAAAATAAAGTTGAATTTAAAGAAAAGTCAAAGCTGAGGGTATGCAAAAAAAACGGTTGTTTTGTTTACATCGGGCCTTTGCGTAGTTCAATTCTGTGATGTCATTGGTTACCAAATCACATTTCGCTATTTTCGAGAAATGCTGACCAAAGTTGATTAAATTGGTCTAAGATGTGTTTTTTTGAAAAATTGTGATAGTTTTTAGTTTGTATTTGAGCCTGGAAATGGTTGTCAAGTGTGATTTGCAAATAAAAAAAAATTGAGCAAATTTAGATTTATTCCGAATTATCAAAGATGGACGACTACAATCAAATTCTGCATAGACTCTGATCGAACTATTGTAAAGTCAAAACGAGAAATGTAATCCAATTAATGTCGTATAGTATTTTCGAATCTGTAAAACTAGCATAATTAAAAATTTTAATTGAATCTTTTAAATCGTTCAGAAAACCAAAGCAATTTAATCGTCCAAATTTTCTCCACCTTGCGAAGCATGGGGTGCGGTCAATGGACCTACTGCCATCGTCATCCTCGGAGTCTTTTTATGAGCTTCCGCAATTATTTCCAGGGAACCCGCCGCCGGATCTAGGGAAAACGTATTCATGTCAAAGTTTCGATTAAGCATTTGTTTCAGGTTATCCTCCTGAGCCTTCAAATCACGCATTTGTTTTTCAAGTTGTAAGAGTGTTTCAAGAGCCACATTCAAGAATAAAGCTGTTATGGTCTGAAAATTGAAAAAAGAAAAATATTTTTTAGAGCTGCTGGGGAGGGGGAGACCCTTGCAAGTTTTCTAATTCTAAGGATACTGGCTAACCTGGAGAAGTATCGCCAAGGCTATGAGGAGAATTTCCGGAAGTAAATAAGTCGCCGCGAAATTCGCCATTGTTTTTAACGTTAGATCGACACTGTGCTCGGCCATATCTACGGTTTTCGCCCACACAAACAGTGAAGGCATGAGCACAAGCACCTCGACAATAGCCAGGACCCTAGTCTGTGTAATAGCCTAGACGTTCATTACAATTAGAATTTAGAAATTGACTTTTGTTTCATAGCCGGTTAGAATGATGCAGATAAAAAAATATGCTAGCGTTACTAAGGCTATTGGTAATTTCAATTTCAAGCAAAGTACAAATCCAACGATGCACGCAACAAGGAATTGGGCCGCTGCTGTGCCCACCATAAAACACCAAGTGATTTGAACCTTGGAAATGAAAATAAATTATTTATCAAAATTTCCAAACGTTTTTTACCGCATTTTATCGTCATTTTTAGTCGACCATAAAAAAACTGTCCTTCCTTACCGCAAGAAACAATCCGGAGTCGGTGTGTTTCAATTTCATTACTGGACGCAGCACATATGCAAACACAAGAATGGCAATGGAGGTCACCTACAACAGCAAAAAAATATTCGTCAAGTCAGAGGTCAGGCAGAGTAAGCCCCATTTTTATAGAATAGGGTTTAGGATTATGGTTGCTTACAACGGCAGCCAGTTGAACGATTACAATGAGGAATCTCCAAGATTCGTAATACAAACCAAAG
>JAQGCM010002855.1:0-10231 GCA_034699705.1 Hymenaphorura dentifera
AAAAGAGGTTTTCATAACAGGAATGGATAAGTCTAAACTTGATCTGGACTCTCTCTCAGAAGGGGGTCTTTTTTTAATTTATTCGCTTGCAAAACGGCTGTATTTATTACAGGTAATATTAACCGGTTTATGTCGTCTGAATCCACCAATAAATTCTACATACCATATTTATGACGAGTATCAGCTTAACGGATTCGATTCCACTATACCGTTCCAAATTCCTGAAGTCTCGTTAATCCTAATTTCAAAAGATAATTTGAACATTTCCAAATTTTTCGTAGACTACCGCTATTCATTTTTGCTGAAAATTGTTACCGAAAAACAGTATTGGTAGCACTTGTACAAGGCCCTGTTCCAGTGCTGTGCAACTCATCCAAGATACACAGATTTTGAACTGAATTATTTAATTATTTGATCAATATTTAATACTGAAGACAGAAGAAAATTTTGGTCAGACTTCTCAAAATTACCTGTAAAACTAGAATTGTCTAAAATTTACAATAGAATAGAAAAGGAATTCTTAAACTCTTAAAAATAGCGTGTACTAATTTCATTGGCCATACTTTAACAGTGATGTAACCATCCAACAACCCCTGACTTTTTAACCAATGTTTTTATGTTCATCTTGAAAGGACTTGATAGATGTCTGCAATTTTATTGTAATCGGGATTGAATTGTACAAACGAATTGATTGGGCTCGTCATTGGTAGGAAGCAAGACATTTTGGATTTGGTGCTGTGTGATTACATAATCGTCTTGATTTTCCCAGCCCATTACTATCAAACCCGGTATTCAGTTAAGTTTAAGGTCAGGTTCAAAAATACAGCGAAGGGACATCAACGTTAGGACCTCCACGTGTTCCCGAACAGTTCGTGCCTTTGTTATAAAACGTTTAGGAGTTATTTTAGACCTCACCTACCCAAACCACTACCTAAAACTCCATCCATACTTTGTTCCATTAGGTCATTTTGCATGGCTGATGAGACGCAGTTTAAACATCCATAATTCCTAATATTGAATTATCATCTATGTCAAATTCCAAAATCATAACCTCGAAGTTTGGAGTTTAGAATAGAGAATGGGTGCGGAAAGACCCCCTGGTCATCGCCGTCATCGGAATCAAGGTTTTTCGGCTAGATACGGTATACGGCTCGTTCGGATTGCGGAACTAATGCAATGAAACAAAGATTTCCTTCAAAATCTTTGATATTCATTCGTTTGATGGCAATGTCAATGTCGGCCTCTACTTATTACGTAATGTTACTTTGGAAATTTAGATTAAGCTGCCACGTGCAACTTCAGTTCTTGAATAGAATACTGATTCAAAATATAGCGAAATTGTTTAAAAAATATTACTGGATTTCCTTAAAGTACCACGCTACGTTATCAACCTCAAGCTCAGAGAACATTGAACAAAATTCGGCAGAAGAAGCAGATAAACAAGAATGATTTGCTAGAAAAATGTAATCCTTTCAAGGTACCAGATAGACGAAACGACGAAAGGATTACCAATAATTTATTGTTGTCCTTAACCTTTAGAACTCAGAAGCCAAATCCAAATCAGCAGCACTTCTTATTAATGGTTTTTTTGCTTTTAGTCGGAGTAAACGATAACGCTTAACAATTCAAATTAGGTCATAGTCATAAGGTTAAATTTAGAATTCACAGATAAACTATTGATCTCTAGGCTCCAAATTTAGAACATGCTTGCAATCAAGTCAAGGACTGATGATAGCTTAGGCCAAAGTTTAAAGTTTTTCAAGCTGAACAGAATTTTAGCAAAATTTTACAGCAAAGACAACAATATTCATTCTGACGATTTTTTTAAATTATCCAAATTTCTATTCAACGCGTTGGGGACAGATGAGTAAGCTCAAATTTTTACAAGTCCTGAAAATCCGGCGGGGATTTCGTCACTATTACGATGTGAATGTAAGTTTCTGTATTGAAATTCTTGCAAGTAAAGTAACCGAATGGCAAGGCAAACCACGATGACAAGTTTTTTAAATATTGTTATTCGCAAAATTTTCGATTAAAATTAAAAAGTCTGCTCGTGAAAATAGTGCATATTTAATTGTCGGTATTACAATAATCTTGTTATAGAACGGAAGGAAGGCACGCGTGCATTTTCAATCAAAATACGAAATGAATGCATTATTCGAGTATGGAGAAGTTTAGAGTTTTGGACAAAATAATACCAAATTATTAAAAATATCACGACATGGCACTTCGGAGGCTTCCTCGAGCAATAGTGCCTTATTTGGAAGCTTCAGGATTTGGTTGGAACCGGAGCACTACTAAAAATAACTTTTCTTGGTAAAAATAAGAATTGAAAACTTTTGAGATTTTTGTCGGGTCGGGTTTGTTTTTCGTTTCTAATTGCAATAATAATTATTGTAATTATTTCAAAATGCACATTTCATTCTCAATTCTTAGTTTATCGGCACTTCGATATCCCCAACAACACAAACTCCAAGATGCGAAAGCAAATGAGAATTCGTCTTCGACTGATGCCGTCAATCGTCCATTGGAACCACCAACAACATCAGCAACCCGAAACATTAGTCAAAATCGGTTATCTGAAGCCAGCCTAAACCAAGAGAACACGTCCCAAGTAGCAAAGAAATTGAGCACCACTAACGGCATAGGCACTCGGTATCTCTCATTTTTGGAAAGATATCAAGACCTTTTGGGGAAGAAATTCCCTGGAACTTTACAGGTTTACCGCATCTTTGTTGTCGGATTCAAAGTAAGGACTACGATACGCAACAATTAATTGTGTGCTATTTTTTACAGAAAATGCTGTAAATGTTTGAATATGATTCCTTAGGATTTCGTCAGCGATGTTAAGGATTATCTCGTGATCAAGAAAAAAGTCGTGACCGCCTCTGACGGTGTGAAGAGTTTGACCAGAGCAGAGATGGAAATTTATTTTCAAATGCCGAAAGATATGTTGAAAGTTGGCCCAGTTCTTCTATTATCAGCACTGCCTTTGGCACAATATCTTGTGTTTCCTATTGCGTAAGCTCTGAAGAATATTTAAAAAAAATTAATATTCTTTTAAGAATTGAAAATTTCTTTTTATTTTCTTTAGGTATTATTTTCCAAGACATTTGCTAAGCTCACATTTCTGGACCCTTCAACAAAAGTTTGAGTTTGCAATTGAAAATCATAGACAACGAGTTCTGACCTATCGCCCTTTGCTTCGGCAACTTCAATCTGGGCTAGACAATATAAAGGATGAAAATCTTAAGAAATCGGTTGAGAACGTTTTGAACAAATTAGGAAGTGGGAGTCACCCGACCACCAGACAAATAATGGCGATCAAACCAGTTTTTGAATCGGAAGCTTTTAGTCTTCAGGCCATGCATGGCCCACATGCGGTAAATCAGAAGTGAAAAAGTTCCACTTTACATAGGCAGATCTTATTTGTGATTGTGAAATCTAGAAAGGACTTTGCAGAATTTTGGGTGTGAGCACGTTTTGGCGAAAACGACGACGATTGTACGATCATGCTTACATGTTATCAGCGATGGACTCTGCCCTCCTTCGCCACGGAATATTCAATTTAAAGACTGACGAATTGAAACTTGTGAGTTTGTAGCATTATGTTTTATTTCTCCAATACTTTCCGAATATTTAATTAGTCCGCTGAGGCCGAGGTTAAATGGGTTAAAAGTTATTTTTTTTAGGATGACCTCAAATGAGGAAGTTTTAAATTAACTTTTAACCTTTGGCCCGTTTAACCTTGACCATTTGAGCGCGCCAACTGATTACTGATCAATATGTTGAGCATATTTTCTCCAAATCTTTTCAGGCTTGTTACATGCGTGGATTGAATGCTTCAAATATTACACGAGATGACCTCATGGCTTACCTACAACAATGGATGTCAATTTCAAGTTCAGTCAAACCTCATGCTTACTCACTATTGCTCCATCTTCCTATACTATTGTCTTATAATCATCCTAATAATTGGGCTCTTTTGAAGCCAAAATAAGTATTTCTGAATCCTGAGCATGATTTGTGATAATCAAGCTAGCTGTAGCTTCTAGTCTGATGCCAATGAGTATGAGTACTACAACTAGATACTTCGCATGCCAAAAGTTACTTTTGAAAATAAATGGAGTCTGAATACCACTTGAATCAGCTACATCAGCTTTATAGCAAAGCTGATGTACCATAATTTGCGTCTAGTGTTCAGTTTCGTGATTTCTGGATACATTTCGATAATTTTTATGAATTTTGAATATTATCGAGAAAAATACTCCTTTTCCTAGAGTGCAAGATTTTCGATTCGTTTGAAATGAAACAAAATATTTTTTCTGCTTACTTTTAAGTTGCCTCACCAGAAATTGAGTCGGCTAATTCGCATTCCTCATTCATTAGTCAAAACACTACGGAAAAATTAACAAATATTATAAGAAATAGCCAATATTTGAGATCAAAAATCGACTAGAATCTAGAAATTGAGAAAATCTGGCTCTGTCTCTGTGGCTCTATGCTCTCTAACGTGATTTGTTGGAATGTGTGGAGTCAAAGGCGGACTCGATCAAATAAAAGAATTTAATTCACATTCACATTAGTAGACGAGATAGATTTTTATTCCACTACTGCACTGATTAGTGTGCATTGCGTTGCATTGTAATCCTCGCCTGCCTGCCAAGCCTGTACTCCTGGACTTTACGTAAAAAAAAAGTTGAATTTATTCTCCACCATCGCATCACCATCCTCCCAGTTTGCAAGCCAGTTTGTCATGTCACATGTAAATGTCGTGTCATGTTTTCGTCAAATTACGTAATAATCACAACTAACAAACTAACTCATTGCATTTGAGTCAAGATTGAACTCTGAAAAAGAACAAGTCGACAACTGATTGATTTGACTGCTGACTCACAACACTGCACTGCTCAGCAGCACTGACTTTCGGTGTAGCCCCGTCAGCTTATTTTGGAATTTTTTGAAGCGTCAACGTAAGTATGGTCCTTTGCAGTTAGTGTAGTTTTGTTACAATTAAATGTTGACGATTTGTATGACCCACCCAACCTTTGACCTTAGCTACTTGGCTAATTTCCCTTTTTGATTTCTGTTATTGATGCATGTAAGAAAAGACGACTATGAAGTCTGACCAGTTCTTCAATGATGAAATTGTATTTATTTACGAATTTCGAAGCTTTAGCTTTAGCACTACAAAATACCTAATTAGCAGTGTTGATCTCCAAGGGGGGGGGGGGCAATCAGTATGGCATGAGGTTACATAGCACTATCCTTTTGGTTGGTCACATTAACAGCGCAATTTTTTTTACAAAATCTGTCTGGTGATTAAGTGTACGTCACGTCACTATACAAGTACTATAATGTAACGTGTTACAAAATTCTCCAGAAAAACCATTACAAAATAGGATTTAAGTAATAAAGTGATGAGCAATACAATACGAATTCAGCAATACATATATTCAGCGTCTATGCTGAATTTTTGATATTCCAAGCCTGTATGTGTAGTATGTAATAGAAATTTTGCAAAGGTTGATTATTGCTGTGCCCTCTCAGATATTTCCTGATTTGTATTTTGCCTGGGATCCCTTAGCAGAACTAGAGCTAGCAGCAAAGCTACAATTCGTTTGTACTTTACACGACGCAATGGCAATGGTGATATTGGAACAATAAGAAATTTGGTTCTAACGAGGGGTTCTATTCTTCTATTTTAAAATAGGATCGAGTTCAGCAACTAATTTGATAGAATCATCAGTCGAAGGGTCCTAGCCTTACAGACAGCTTCTACGATTTGCAAACGTGACCTATTTCGCAACTAACAGTCTGTAAGTCTCTAATATTGTATTTCATTATAAGCATTCTGAATGAAAGTTTTAGATCACATGCTTTCAAGTTTAAATAAAAATATTAAATTTAATTTAGACGCGACGGACTTGAAATTCTAGGCTGTGACATGAATTTTAAATATTTAATGTTTAAAATATTATTATTTTTCTAGGCAAGATGAGTTGTGAAAAGGAAGCAGCCGAAATGAAAGGATGGCTCCACAAATGGACAAATTATCTCAAGGGCTACCAGAAGCGTTGGTTTGTTCTTTCCAACGGAGTTTTATCATACTACAGAAATCAAGCTGAAGTCACTCACACTTGTCGCGGTTCTATTAGTCTTCTCGGTGCTTTTATTCACATTGAGGATTCATGGAATCTAGTTGTGTCTAACGGAGCCACACTAACATTTCATCTTCGTGCCTCTTCAGAAGTTGACCGACAACGATGGGTCACTGCCTTAGAGCTTGCAAAAGCAAAAGCAATACGTCGAATGGAGTCTGAAGATCAAGATGAATTGGATCAAGTGTCTGCTCCTGCCCCTGAACACCATGAAGTTGAAAATGTGATTCGAATGCTTTCTGGAAAATTAGAAGACATGCAAACTTGTTGTGAATTGATAAACAAACATGGAAGTGCCCTACAAAAAGCTTTAGGCGAGCTCGAGTCGATGGACCCGACCCACGGACAAAACGATAACCCACTGACAGTTTCCAAGGTCAAGCAAGTAAATGAACGAGCAACGCTTTTCAGAATTACTTCGACTGCCATGATAAACGCTTGCAGCGAATACGTCAAAACTGCACAACTACAGGGTCGAAAATGGCAAAAAGCAATTCAGTATGAAAAAGAACAACGAGAAAGACTGGAGCGAGTTGTGGAAGAATTGGCAAAACAGCACACTAGACTTGAAGAAGCTGCAGCTTGCGCTGCCCACGGGGGTGGTCAATCACATCAAGGACAATCACACAATGTGACTTCAGATGAAGACGACGAAACTGATTTTTATGATGCGGTCGAGTCCGACAACATTGGGGAATTCACAGTTGACGTTCCGATTCGTCGATCATCACTTGCTGAGCGGGAGCGCGGAACACCAGAGGGACATAAGTCTAATTCGAGCGGAAGCGGAAGTGAAAATGATAATGAAGATGAAAACGTGAATCGGGAGGGATCAAGCCAGACCGTCCGTTGCATCCGGTCCAAGACTAAACCGGAAGTGCAAGCAGCTCAGATTGGTAATGATGGGGGAAGTAGTCCAGCAACTGTTACAAGAGGTCCGAGGCGAACGCGCCGAAAACGTGTGACGGACAAGCCGAATTATCCACTCAATTTGTGGAGCATTATGAAAAATTGTATCGGGAAAGAGCTAACAAAGATTCCGATGCCGGTGAATTTTTCTGAACCGTTGTCCATGTTGCAAAGGTTGACAGAGGACTTTGAGTACAGTGAAATTCTTGATTCGGCCGCCAAATGCACAGACTCTTGTGAACAACTGAGTTATGTGGCGGCATTCACTGTGAGCTCTTATGCAACGACGGCTGTCCGAACTGGTAAATTTATTTTAAACGTTTACTTTTTCAAATATTGAGTCACCTCCACTACTAAATACTAAATGTCCAAAAATTGTACGAACAGGTAAACCTTTCAATCCCCTTCTGGGTGAAACTTACGAATGTGATCGGATGGATGATTTGGGTTGGCGTTGCGTCAACGAACAAGTAAGTCATCATCCTCCAATGGCTGCTCAATATTGTGAAGGGAAACACTGGCAGTGTTGGCAAGAGTTTACGATGAGTTCTAAATTTCGTGGGAAATATTTGCAAGGTAAATTAAAACAATTCAGTCTTATAAAATTAAGTGTGCTCAATGCAGTGACTGCGACTACGATTTTTCACATTTTCTAAAAATCAATTTTTGATTTATTTCAGTGATTCCCCTTGGAATTGCACATCTGGGTAAGTCAATAATACCAGTATTTATATTTTATTGTTGCAAACCCTCATGTCGCCTGCCCATTTGCTAAATTGTTTTCTGAAATAACTCAGGTTTCACAAATGGAACTGCAAAAAATCATTACACTTGGAGAAAGGTGACGACGACGGTACACAACATAATCGTCGGAAAGCTCTGGGTAGATCAGCACGGAGAAATGGACATTATAAATCATCACACAGGTGACAAATGTCACCTCAAATTTGTCCCTTACTCTTATTTTAATCGCGACGTCCAACGAAAGGTCACGGGTTGCATCATGGACAAATCAGAGAGGATTCGCTACGTACTTAACGGGACTTGGGACAATCGCATCGAGGCTTGCGAAGTACTAAAGCAAAAAGATCCAGAGAAGGGCAGCAGTGGTAAACCAATTTTAGAGTTGGGACCATCAAAATTACTCTGGGTCCGAAGAATGCCTCCCCCAGAGTCCGAGAAGTACTATAATTTCACAGAATTGGCCTGTCAGTTAAATGAGAAAGAGGAAGGAGTGGCTCCTACGGACAGTCGTCTTCGGCCAGACCAACGCCTCATGGAAGAAGGTGCTTGGGACGAAGCAAACGTTGAAAAAGTTAGAATTGAAGAAAAACAGCGATCCGTGCGGCGGGAAAAGGAGGCTGAGGCAGAAAGGGCGGCTGCAAATGACCGCCCAATTCCGCCCTACACTCCACTTTGGTTTACCCAAGAAAAAGACCCACTGACCGGAAATGTCATTCATGTTTTTACAGGAGATTATTGGAAATGTAAAGAGAAAAAAGAGTGGTCAAGATGCCCGGATATCTTCTAGCTGTGAAAGTGAAGTACTGAGTCGAACCAAATAATTGGCATTTTTAAGCTTGAGCCGCCCACGCCCAACTTAATATTCTTAACTGGCATAACACATACATAGTTAAAAATATTCATTTGCATTTAATTAATTTGTCTTTCGTCTTTATGGTTATTCCAAAAGTGTACCTATTGCTGTGAGCCTATTTAAGTCTTAATGGTAATTAATTAGTTAGTTGTGCTCTGATAAGTGAAAGTTTTGGAGTGGAGGAGCGAGCGGCCGAGTTAAGCTAATAAATTTGCTTGCTTGTAATTTAATTCTGCTTTGCCGAATTGAAAAATGCGTAATTTAATAATTACTTTAATTATCATTGTGATGAGTAAGAAATAATCAATTTCAGCTGACATTCTTAGGTATCATTTTAGTACAATCATAAAAAACTTCGAATAAAAATCATGAGCAACTTGATTCCTATTTTGTATCAAAGTTTTATTTTCTTGTGCTGATTTCAGGCAGATAGGCTCGAATTTGATCATCTTTCGCTTTTGGGTTGCTTGCAAGTCGTGCAAATTCCACGCGCACAACCTTTGACTCTATTTGAACAATTCTTCAATCAAAACCTATAAATGGCAATGCAAAAAAGGTTTTTAATCCAACTACAATTATTTATTTGAAATTAGAAGTGGTTTGTTGTTCGATAAAAAAGTGCTCAAGTATTTATTACAAAGCCATGCCTTGTGCAACCACGCGTTCCAGAAGCTCCTCGTTCGTATATCGTATCATTTTTCAGTTTCCTGATATCAACTTATCAACTAATCTCAGACCAATATGCAATAGTAAAAAATGTTGACTTTGTTCTCATTGGATTGTTTTTCAGGCAGGGATCAAATCAATTTTATTAAGAGTCATGTACTTTTCTAAAACTATGTCATTGTGCACTTCAGGAGTAACTAACTCATCAGTAGTATAACCAGAATTTCATTCTTTGTTGAAAGTCGAGGAGTCGAAAGTGTGAATTCTTTTTTTGTAATATCTATAGTTGAATTCAATCATGGAAAATCACCTTCTAGGAAAAATGGAGAGTTTGTAAGTTGTTTATGTCAAAACTTTTATGTGCAAATTCAGTGGAAGAATAAAATTCTTGGAGTTAAAGACGACAACAAATTTTTACGTCATCAAAAGCACGAGTTACATTTTAAACATCCGATCCGGAAGTATAATTGCATGCATAGATTAAGTATTTTTGTTGTTGCAAAAATTATAGAAAACAGTGCGCGCAGTTCTGACCGATTGCGAAACTTTGTTTGTAAGAATACGCAAATGTTTAATTTGATTGCAAAAGTAGCTTTAAAGTCGCAGACACATGACACATTCATTCATTTCATTCAGTCTAGTCGTCTGCAAAATTCCAGCATTGCCCTCGATTTAGTTTATAAACAAATTACACGAACAGTTTTGCTGAAACCTTGACTTGAACTTTACTTAATTATTATCTCATCTGCAAAATCAATTAAGACTAACTTTTCCAATAATGCCACACAGAATACTATCAGATTCCAAATCTGATGAAACACTAGCAAATTTGAAGAAATATTTGCAAAACTCAAAAGCCAAAAGTTTCACCGACCCAGCATTCGCGGCTTGTATGGAC
>JAQGCM010002856.1:0-10230 GCA_034699705.1 Hymenaphorura dentifera
GCATTAGTACATTTGACATTGGGTGTCCACATTTCAGGTTCGACGTATTGAACTCCATGTAGCAAGGCTCTTTTCGCATGTCCGCACATTCACCTGGAAAAAGTCGTGAAACTGTTATATTCGAAACTGGCCCCAAACTTTAACAAAACGTTCTGAAATTTGGAAACATATTTCAGAGGCGATTTTACGTCTCAGGGGCTTGGCATTCTTACGTCCATTTGGTAGAAGCATGTATCCTTCAGGACAAAGACAGTGATATCCGCCGTCATCATCCACACAAACTCCGACACCGCAAATTCCAGGGTCTTCTACACATTCGTTTATGTTTTGGCACATTCTTTAACAAGAAGCAAATAGCAAATTAATTAAGACTAGATAAATGAATGGAGATTTAGCTGTCGTATTACTATAAACTTACGCGTGAGTAAAGTCCAGCCGGTATCCTGAAAAATCAAACCAAAGGTTGCAATTTAATTGAGATTTCTATAAAAAATATTCAACTGGTTCGCTTCACTCACCTGTATCACAAGTACCTGTGAAATTCATAAAAATAATCGAAATATAAGTACTTTTCCACTTTGATTTTAGTGTATATGTTTCTTGCATTTTGTTTGACTTACACATGAAAGAACCGAACGTATTTGTACATTTTCCATGTTTGCAAATATGCATGATGTCGCATTCATTTATGTCTTCCAGTAAAGTCTGCAAAAACGAAAGAGTACTTGTTGAGTGTTGACTATAAAATTCTAATTCAGTTAAGCTTAATGGAAAAGTCACTAATTACCGTGTTGCCATTTGGACGAAATCCGTTGCCTCCAGCACAAAGCAGATTATGTTCATCCGACCCAGGCGGAGGACAAGTTTCACAGAGTGGCCCCCAAGCACTGCCAACTGAACAGCAACAAGTGGCCCTTGACCTAATGTCAAACCAAACCCCACAAATTATGATGCCAAGTCATGAACATTAAAAATAAAAACACTTGAAAATACATACATCAATTCTCCTGCTGGTCGAGCACATTCCCTTCTCCCAATCGGTTTTCGACCCCTCGGATCTTCACCACTGTCCAAATAGCACTGACTCTTACGTTTGTCTATATTACAATCAAAAAATGAATATTCCTTCAACACCAAGCTCGAAATCTTTGGCGAATCTTTTAACGTCTCACCAACGCAAGCATTGCCAGCTTCAACCAACTCATAATTCGGTGGGCATTGACAGGTGTAACTTCCTTGAGTATTAATGCAATAGCCGTAGAGACATGAGTGCGGATTAATGCATTCGTTGTAATCAGTGCAGCTAAAAAGTATCGAAAAAATAAATGACTCTCTTGAACTTTCTGTGTTTTCCGACAATTCATTTAAAACTCACTTCCCTCCAGTAGAGTCTAACTGATACCCTTTATTGCAAATACATCGGAACCTAGAAAGAGTTATAAAAAATGTATTAAAGGAGATAAATTGAACTCTCTAGAAAAATGTTTTTTTACACGAATATATGCAGAAATATATGTAGTTTACTTACATGCCATGAATATTTTCGCATTTGCCAAAGACGCACAAATGGTGAAACATTCCGCACTCGTCAATATCTGAAAAGCACACAACGTAGACATTAGAAAGCTAATCTATAGTTTGACTGAAATAATACTCTGAAATAGTGCAATACCAATGCAAACGTGGTCATCCTCATCTCTGTTCATAAAGCCCATGTCACACTCGCATCTAAAGTAAGCACGAAAACTTTGTACTAAAGCTTAGAGTTAAACATAAATGTGATGGATTTGTTGCTCCGTCTTCGGGACAAAGAATTTGTATAATCTGACATACCTGTAACTGCCTGGATGGTTTAGACAAATTCCATTTTCACATAAATTCGGATTGTTGGCACCTGTACACAAAAATGTTAAGCATTTCATCATTATCATGCACCAGAGAAATGTAAATTTTAACAATTTAATGGTTCCATACATTCATCAATATCAGTACAGCGGAGTCCGTCGCCTTCAAATCCAGCATCACAAGCGCACTAGAATCAAATAGGAAAATTATTTTTTATTTAGAATGAATTTCTCAAGAGCAGGTCCTTCCATTCGAAAACGTAACTTTCGGACACACTTACTCTGAAAGAGCCTTCAGTATTGATGCACTGGGCATCTTGGTGACACCCGCCATTGTTCACTTGGCATTCGTTAAAATCGCGGCAGCTAATTAAAAAACTACGTCAATGGAAAATTAAGTGGCAACGGACTGCATTTTACTTTCAACTTACTGAGCCCCGTCCCCTGTAAATCCATCCATGCATCGGCATTCGTAGGAACCCTAAAAATTATTTGTGAATACCATTATTACAATGTTTTTCATTTGCAAATCGTTCGAAATTCTAACCTCTGTGTTAAAGCATTGAGCATTATGTGCACACACAAAGTTTCCCAAGAGACACTCATTCTCATCTGTGCATTGAGCACCAAGTTCGGGGCGTACTGAAAATCCATCATCACATCTGCATACATAGGAACCCAGTGTGTTTTCGCAGTGACCCGGACCACAAATTACAACATCTGCCCGACACTCATTTACATCTAAGATTTTCGAAATATTTTTTATTATATTTTATTTCTGACTAAAAGTCCTAAAATATTGGTAAGGAATTAGCGGGAGTTCGTACCCAAGCAAGTAGAACCATCCGGGGAAGGCATCAACCCTGCCGTGCATTCACATTTATAGCTGCCTAGAACAGAGGAAAAATTATAATCTCGTCTAACAACCTCTTGAACAAGTCGCGAATCCAGTAAAAAAAATTAATTGCCCAGCTCTCGCAGTATTGTGTAGTTAATTGCCAACCCACCTGGAAGATTGCTGCACTTCCCTCCATTACACACTCGAGTATTGTCTTTGCACTCGTCAGAATCGACGCACCTAATTTAAAAGAGATTTAAGTATCAATTTGTAAAAATTCTAGTGGCGTGGTTGAAAATCTTTCTGATTTGTACGTACGTCTTGCCATCCATTAAGAGCATGTAACCAGGACTGCAAGCACATGAAAAGCTGCCCTATATAAACGAATAGAATTGGAGAAATGGACATTTGAAAATATTTCAAAGCTCATTAAAAGAACGAATGAGAACACAAATTTTGAAGTACCGGTGTATTTAAGCAAATGCTGTCACAACCGCCATTGTTCACATTGCATTCATCGATATCTGATTAGAAATACAGAGTGATATTTAAGTCCGATTGAAATGCAATGTAATGAATTTGTCAATGTTGTCAAGTGTCTTACCTTCACAATGAGCCCGATTATTTCCAATTTGTTTCTAAAATCAAATGAAACTATTAGAAATCAGTTAGTTGGATGGAAATTTTTATCAAATGAAATAGGAAACCTACATATCCCTCATTGCAAACACATTGGTAAGTTCCCATCATATTTTCGCACACTCCATTGGAACAAATTCCGCTAGTTCTGGAACACTCGTCAATATCTGATATGAATTTGACAAATTTATTGTGTGCTCATTTCAAATTTAAGTTAGTGGAAGTCCAAGTCAGTTAAATTCTCACCTTTACACTCTTTCAGATCAGTGGTAAGTTCCAGGCCAGGTGGACATTCACCTAAAATACAAAATATTTAATTCCTTTGCCCAATTTAATTTTTGGCTTCGTCTAATTTTTACGCTACGTACATTTGAAACTTCCGATGGAATTTGCACATTTTCCTCCTCGGCAAATTCCAGCTGTTCTGCATTCGTCAATGTCTGCAGAAAAAACAAAATAAACATAACGGTTCAACATCAGGACATAATGTAACCGCTTGCTATTGTTCGGCTACAGTATTTACTCATAAACTCAAGTACCCATGCAAACTTGCATCATCATTGTTGACTCAAATCCAGGGTCACAAATACAAGTGAAACCACCTGGAATCATAAAAAAGCTTCAAATTTTAGTCGTCAAAAAATTCGTGACATTCCAAGATGCAACAATTACCCGGAACCGAGTTGGAGCAAGTTCCATTCCCGCAAACACCGGACATGATAGAACATTCGTCAATATCTAATTTGCAAAGATATTTGCCATTAGTAATTAGTTAGTAAATAGCTAAACCAGAAAACGCTTCGAGCATTAAAAACATACCGATGCATTTAATGCCATCCTCATCCAAAGCAAATCCTTGATTGCATCTGCAAGTGTACGACCCAATTGTGTTTCGACATTTTCCATTCTCACAAAGGCCAGGAATTGTCGTACACTCGTTGATGTCTTTTCGACCGCTGGAACCGGATCCTCTTGGACAAAGTTGAGTAAATCCTTCAGTGCCTGGCCTTGGACAGGGGAGGCAATCTCTTCCCCAAGCTCTCCCTACGGTACAGCAACAATCCGCCCTGAGAAAATGGCTGTCCAGCGGTCTACTGCAGACTCCATTTTTAACTTGCATGTAACACAACTCCTCACGTCGGTCAATACATCGGGTTCCATCCGCTTCCAACTCCAATCCTGGAGGACATCTAAATCACACAAGATTTTGAATAATCTTTCAGTTAGTTTTGGAATTACTCCTGAAACTTACGTGCAAGTAAATCCACCTTCAGTATTAACGCAAGTTCCGCCACCCTGACAAATTCCAGGATGCAGATTACACCTGAGAGAAAAGATTGCGAATAAAACGATTTGGAGAAAATTGGACTGACCTTCAATATTGAATTTGTAAACTTACTCATCTAGATCAATGCAAGCGTTTCCATCCAGCTGTAAATTAAAACAAGGATCAGTACGGAATTTCAAGGCACAGATTCAGATATTGTATACCTTGGCAAAACCAGGCGGACATTCACAAAGTCTAGTATCACAAGGTTCACAAGGGCTCCCCCAAGCCTTGCCAACAGAACAACAACATTCAGACCGCAGCATCGGCTTCTTCAAGTTCCCTTCGCATTTTCCAGCTATAGCCTTTGTCCAGCACGACCCCTTCCTATTATCTGAAAGGTATTCCACAATATTATCAAAAGCTCGAGACGTCAACAAAATTAGTTGCATTCATTCCTCACCAATGCAGAATCTTCCAGAAGTATCGAGGACAAATCCTTCATTGCACTACAACGAAAAAATATCAATTAATTTGCTAAGCAAATTTCTCAAAATTGAGGGCATTACTTGACACTGGAAGCTCCCAACCGTATTCACACATCGTCCATTGGAGCAATAATTCTCTTGAGTCAGACATTCATCTATAAAAATTATTAACGAAAATCGTTAATCATTCCAGTTCAATGCTCGGGCTGTGAGATAGCGTAGTAAAATTTCTTACTTATGTCCTCGCAAACTTGACTTCTTATATCGTACTTTGTACCAGTAGGGCAAACGCACTACAAAATAAAAAAATACGTGGTTTTACAATTTCCTCGAGGTTTTTGGTAGAAGTGGAGTGCAAGTGGAAAATAAAAATTACCTGGAAACTGCCAGGATTATTTTTACACTGCCCTCCATGACAAAGCTGCGCGTCAATTTCACACTCGTTGATATCTGTTGGAAAAATTGTTATTATTAAAAAGCTCGAACGTTTCATCTCTATTTTTCTAAACTATGCCTGACAATCTTGTCATACTAAAAGAGAATTTAAAGCCGTTCCAGGCACCTACCTTGACATAATTTTCCGGTAGGATCCACCTGATAGCCATGATCACAAATGCATCGGTATGTCCCCAGCAAATTCTCACAGGCACCATTCGGACAAATATTTGGATTTTGGGCACATTCATTTATATCTTAGAAAAATCAAACGGAAATTACATTTCATCAATTTCACATTTCTGGATGCAGATTCTAATTCTCAAGTCAAGTCATCCACCTACCATCCCCACTATGAGTCATTCCAGCACCATGCGGACACAACATGTCAAACTCTGGCGTACTGGGCATCGGGCAAGCTCTGCACGGTGTTCCCCAACCCATCGGATGACCCAAAACAACAGTACAGCAACAGCAAGTGGATCTTGGCACTGGAGTTGCCGAAGGCAGTGAACAAAGGCCGTCGCGAAATTGAGCGTAGCACAAATCCCTTTGCGTATCTAATAAAAAATTTGGTATTTGATCAGAATTTTTGGGAATGATATCGATTTGTAAAATTACCCAAACATGTCCGTCCATCCGGCCCAATGCTGAAACCAGGAATACATTCGCACTTGTAACTTCCCTTCTCTAGCAAAACGCACCACTTATTAAATGAGCTAATGTAGAAAAGAATTTCAAATTGTGATAAAGTACCATTAACGCATCTTCCTCCTTGACATGGGTGTTGCTCGCATTCGTTTATATCTTGTTTTCAAAAACAAAAGTCTATTTAGTACAGTTCGTTTAAAGTATTTTTAGCAGCAGCAGCGGATATGTTGAACTGACCAATGCAATGTTTTCCAGAAGGATCTAGTTTGTAGCCAGGATTACAAACGCATTTAAAGGAACCGTCCATGTTAAAACAACGGCCATTGTCGCACATTCCACTGTCTGCACACCTGAAATTTATTCGCGAATTGATCATTAGTTGTCATCTCATCATTATTGAACGCTATCTTTTGTTTAGTTTTGTCAAATCAGGAAATCCTTACTCATCCTTGTCAACGCAGAAGGATCCTTGCCCTGGCGTTGATGTGAACCCTTCGTCGCAAAGGCATTTGTATGATCCAGGTGTATTTTCACATCGTCCAGATAAGCAAATTCTTGGATTTTCGAAACATTCGTTAATATCTGTGAATAGAAACAAAGAGGGATAAAACATGTAACATTAACGCAAACATTAACCTGAGCTTCACCGATTCGTGAAGCTCAGTAAACAGCATTAGCTTACCAATACACGAGTGACCCGTTGGAGACAACATGTACCCTTCCTTGCATTGACACTTGAAGCTTCCTTGCATGTTTACACACAGTCCATTGGCACACATTCCAGTCTCACTGCACTCATCGTGATCTGAAGAATTGAAACAATGAAATAAACAATGGAATGGCGAAAAACAAAGAATCATCGGCAAGGAACTTACCAATACAAAATCTGCCATCAGAAGAAACATCAAAACCGACCGGACATAAGCAGTTGTAGCTTCCCTGTGTGTTGACACATCTGAATAAGTTAAAACAACAGCCACTTGAATTTAGATTCAGAAATTCTTTAGTTGAATTTCAAAACTGAGTAACACGAACCGGCCACCTTGACAAAGACCAGTCTGGGCTTTGCATTCATCTATGTCCTCGCCTGGAAAATGTATGAAATACGTGTAAGTCTAGTTAGTCTAGGAAGCATTTATTCGAAGTTGTCCATTTGTCGCATCTACTTACATGGAGACATTGGTGATCTTTGAGAGTAGCCAACCTTACATTCGCAACGGTAGCCTTCACGAATATCAATACACTTGCCTTGACCACAAATGTCAGGTCGTAGGCCACATTCGTCAATGTCCTGGTTTAACAAGCTTACAATTTTAGTATGGTATAACTTCAGATACTTATTCAAAAACACATTCATTTGCCTTACCAAGTGGAGATGACCGGGTTCGACGCATAAATCTTTATATGTATCTGTGCTTTGCAGAAATAAAGAAAATGCAATGGGTGAAATCAAGCACTTTATCTGACGGGTTCACATGAGATTTTGATTAAATTTAAATTTACTTGTCTCTAATGCTGGGCAAATGTCGCAATTATTCTCATCACCCCAACCTTTCCCCATATTTACTCCACAACAACAATCACGTTTTGTCAAACGTACGGAGAGCTTTCCCCGACAAATTCCTCGCAGCACAGATGTAAAGCAATTTCCTTGTCGAGAGTCTAACAGAAATATTTCCAATTGAAGTCATGATTAGCTTTAAAACTTCCATACCTTTTAAGCTTCATAACTTTATATGCCAATTTACCAATGCAAACTTTTCTGTCCTGCGTTGGAATGAAGCCACGATCACAGATGCAATAATACCCTTGGTCAGTATTAATGCATCGGCCATTTGAACAAATACCAGGTTTGAGGCATTCGTCTTCCTAACAATTTAAAGATGAGGTTGAAATTGAATCTAGCAGTAAAAATACAGATGGGAAGATAAAACCAAAATTGCACCCTACATCTTCACATGGTCCAGACACACCATCCCTTGGCGCTTGACCTGGTGGACATTCGCATCGAAAACTGCCCGGAGTATTAAAGCATTTCCCTCCTTCACAAATGCCAGGAATTGCCTCACATTCGTCAACTGAAAGCAATCGTAAAATCGTAAGACTTCAGAGAAATTACGAACTTACGTTCCAATTTATGAATACCTTCAACACACCCTCCCGAGTGTAGATTTTTTATGTGCCCTGCTTCACAGTCGAGTTGAGCTGGGCAAGGTTCACAAGGGTGTCCCCAAGCTTTTCCCACGGTAGCGCAACACATTTGCCTCGTGCAAACGACACCATGAAGTTGACTTCCGCATGTACTCCCAGTGACCTTTGTGTAGCAAGGACCAGTTCGGTAATCTATTAGAAAAAGGGAAAGAAGGCATACAAAAAAATCATGCATCATCCAGTAAAAAGAATCATTTCGAGCATATCTAAATAATTTGCTGTCAGGAAAGATTACATTCGTTTGAAATCCGTTTGCATTGCCAAACTGTTTTAAATTCCAGGATGAAAAAACTAATAAATAATTCAATCAGTTCGGCGGCACCAATCCTAATTGCTTTCTTGTACTTGTAAACACCACCGCACTCTAACATCTCATTCAATTTCATCTTTGGAGGTCCCAGCCAGGCAGGCCAGGGCTAATGAGCTGAGCTCTGAGCTTGTGTAAGACAAGACACGTCTAATGATATTAATCACATCTGGAGTTAAATGTCTAAATCGAAACACTTAAAAAGTTCACGCTTCTTTGCATATCTCGCCTCGAATTACGTCTAAATCTGCATCTGCCTTTACTGAGTCCAAACTCTAAACCAACATTAACATTAGTTCATCGTCGCCACCCTTTTTAAGCGTGTGGCATCGACAAATGCATTTACATTTACATTACAATCGCAGCCCTAGCCTAGCCTCATCAAACTTTGCAATGAAGCAAAACCTGGACCTGGATAAAAAACATTAAATCAAAATCATGATTCATGACCCAAAGTGCAAGTGGCAAAGCCGCCAAAAGTTCACTGAACCTAATCTCAACCAATTTTTATACTCAGACACGTTTGCATTTTAACCATTTACGATTTAGTAATTACGTCAGAAGCAAATTTAGTTATAGTAGTGCCAGACTCTCATGCAATCACAAAAACTGCATTTCTTCAAAGTCCGGAAGCAATGGATCGTCGAATTCGTATTTGCATATGAATAAAGGTCTTACAATGTTAGATTTGGTTGACGCGAACAAAACAATAATAAATAAAAGTGTGAACGTACCTGCTTCACACTTCCGCCCCGTGTATCCGTAAACACATGCACAACGATCTGGCCCAATGCATCGACCTCCGTTCAGACAATCTTCCCGACAAATTGCTAGATTATGTGAAGCAAAAATTGATTGAAATCATTTTAATTAATTGATTACAGCAACAGCTTAAGGGACTATGGATATTTTAGTCAATTTAAACTCACGTTCGCCACAATAGTCGCCCTGATACCCTGCCCGGCAAGTACATTTATTGTTGATGCAAGTCCCACCATTTAAGCAAGAAATTTGACAATTTGATGAAGAACCGCCTGGAAAAGACCCCGAACCACTTCCACTTCCTGATCCGCTTCCTGGTCGTCCACCATCTGATCAATTTTGAGAAAATTTTGACATTTCAGAAATTAAATTTGACTAATGTCTCAAGGAATTTGCCATCGTTGATTTCTTACCCTTGGAGCCTGAACCATTGCAAGAAGCCGCTATCGTTCCCCCATCACAAAGACACAAGTTTGGTTTAACACAACGACCAGCCCCACATGGTCTCGAACAAATCGCTAAATTAAAAAAATTTGAGTTAAAATTCTTTCAATCAGTGCAAAGAAGACAATTTCTCCGTTTGCACTTTGTTTTCTTTAGTTCTTGGCCAAGTTCCATCATCTTTGGGATTTGGAGAAGCGTACAATTGCAACATTGCAAGTAGCAAAAAGTGACAACTTTCAGCCAAAACTAGTTTAAATAATTATTGTATAAAACTGATTTTTCGAAGTACAATTCAGTGATTTTGACCATTCTAAATTTCTAATTCTGAGTTGGATGACTTGGTT
>JAQGCM010002857.1:0-10228 GCA_034699705.1 Hymenaphorura dentifera
GATTTTATTACTTTCCTCTCCGACTTACCCCCGCAGGCGTAGAATAGCAGACAATTCTAGTCAATGAATGAGCTCAAGATTTTTTTTGCAACTCTTGCAAATAATTCGGAGTCAATCGGGCAATCAGTCAGTTTTTGTATTTTTGCCAACTTTGTAATTCAAATGATTCAAACTTTTCCCTCTCGCACGCTGCTTGCTCTTCACACTTTGAGATATTACCAAGTTGCCCCGCCAGCAGAATCTCGATGGATTTTTTGGTCGAGTGGTCAAATGCCTGGTGATGGCAAGTCGACCGACTGCCCAGGGTTCGATTCTCTCTCAATTCCCAATTTTTATTTAAGGCGCGGAGTTGACGCCGTGAACTTTGACTTCGAGCTCGAGGTTTTTGAGAAATGCCAGTCATGGCCAAAATTAAGAATTAATCGAATGACACAGAATATTGCTGCAAATTAATACAAATTTTATTCTTTGACAATTTTTGGGTAAATTTTTAAGAAATTTTTGCAGTTGTCTTAATCTTTAGAGTTGAGTTCCTGTGCTGCACTTCCACTTCCGGCTTCAGTCGCCGTAGTTCTTCCAGCAGGAACTAAAACCGGAACCGGAACTAGACCTGGAAGCTCGTCCAGCCGTCCATGTTTGATCTTCTGATGTGACTTGAGCTGAATCTTCGTCCTAAACCGATAATGGCAAAGGTCACACTTGAGCACCAACTCTTGGTCCCGTTCTTCCCGACTACTTCCGGTCTTGATCTTCGGCGCATGAGTCTCCCTCAAATGCACGTCGAGATCAAACTGGCGCACAAAGCGTTTGTTAGCCACTTCCGGACAAACTGGGCACGGGTACTTCCGGTCCTCCATCTTGGCGTGTTTTGAGAGCACGTGGTACTTGAGATTAGAGCTCTGAGCATAGGTGGCGCCACAGTGCTCACATTTGTGCGGCTTGAGCCCGTCATCATGCGTCATCTTGTGCGAGGCGAGGGCCCAAGACTTTAAAAACGTTTTGGAACAAATTTCGCACAGAAATGGTCGCGGTCTGACCGCGTCGTGGGTCAACTCGTGGGACTTGCGGGTGGCCGCGAGCGCAAAACGTTTGTCGCAGCCGCCGTCGCCATGGCGACACTTGAACTGTTTTTCGCCGTGAGACAAGAGATGGAGCGCGAGGGTGCCTTTGCGTTTGAACTTTACCGGGCATTGGTCGCAGAGAAATTCGGGGGGAGCTGTTGAGTGGGTCATGGAGTGGAGGGCTAGTCGATGCGGCGTCGGAAATGCTTTCCCGCACTCGGAGCACAGCAACATGTTTCGAGGCTTGAGAGACGGAAGTGACTTTGAGTCACTTCCTGTTCCGGTTCTGGTTCCGGAAGCAGTAGCGGAACCGGAAGTGGAGGAGTCGACGTAGCCAAGTCTGTCTCTGTGTCCCGTGTCTTCGTGACGACGCCGCTTCGTGGTGCACACAAATTTGAGGTCACATTTTCTGCACTTGTAGCGCGGGTCTTGCACGTGTTTTTGACGCACGTGTTGGTTCAGACCCGCAGTAGAGCGGAAAGTGGCTGGACAAAGTTGGCAGCAAATTCTTGCGGGGTTGCGGCGGTTGCCAAGACGTGTCTTTCTTCCCCGTCTCGCGCGACGTTTGAGTTTGGGGTTCGGCGGTGGCAGGGCAGGTTTGGTCTCAGTCGCAAGGTCACGGTCGACGTCGATGTCACCAAAATCGGATGCGTCGGGGTCAAGGTCAAGGTCACCCAGATCGGTTTGCATTTCCATCTCGGAGTCAAGTTTTTCGTGGTCCGAAGCCACGTTGGTGGTGGTGGTGGCAGTATCGGTATCGATATCGGTATTGGTCAGCTCCGGATTTCTGGGTTCGGTCAGGGGTTTCAGTTTTGGAGTCGGTACGGCGTTGACCTTGTCGCTGTCGGCGTCGAGGTCACTTGATTTAGTCTTACTGGACGAGGTCGAGGTTGGGAGGTGGTCATCCTCTTCAAAATCCATAATTTGGCAGTCGTCGTCGTCACCAAAATTGTCATTGTCGCTGTTTTCATCGTCGCCACTGGACAGAACAATTTCTTCGATGGGAGCCTTGGCCGGAAGTGCCCGTCGGCGGGTACTTCCGGTTCTCGCAGCAGCGGCTGAAGATTTCCTGCACAGCAGCAGCCGTTGCTTCGGAAGCGGCGGCAGGACCTCAGGCATGGCCTCTGCGTCTTCGTACATTTCCTCAACCCAATTTTCGACGTAAGATGGCGGTTGAGATTGCGGCGGCGACGGTTCAAGAAAGACCGCCGAGTCGGTCGAGGTCGCACGGACCCTTAAATGACCATGTGACTGTAACTGATGACAGTTGAGGTCCAAGAGCGTGGTAAAAGTGTTATCGCAATGGGAGCAGGGGTGACTCCGAGTTGACCTTGACCTCATTGGGACAACAATTGGGACACCAGTTCGAGCCAATGCCAAGGGTGGCAGAATCCGAATCGGGCCTTCGGCGACAAGTTCTGCATCGTCGTCGTCGTCTTGGTCCGGGAGGTCGGGCAGAATCATTTCACTTTCACAGTTCATTTCTTCGTGACCTTGATCTTGACCATGGACTTGGCCACTTTCGTCACGAGTTGGCCCAGTAGTCGTCGTCAGCGTCTTCGTCGCAGGAGTAGCTCCCTGTCCATGTCCATGCGTCAATTCGTGACGTTTGCGCTCCACCAACGTGGACAAAACAACGTGGCAAACGGGACACTCGTGTTTTTTGCTAACGCGCAGAATCCTTGGCCTCGGGGCCTCAATTCGACCAAATTGGCCCAGAATCCAGCCATTTACAGGAGCGACAACAATGCTGACACTCGGCCGCATTGTTGACGGCCGAGTGGTGGTCGTGGTGGTCACGACGTTGACGGCGACATTGTCCGGCTCCTCATTGTTGTCATTGTCGACTTCTTGGCCGTCGTCGCCGTCGTCGTTCAGCAAGTCGGAGAGAATCATTTGGCAGTTTTCTTCTTCGTCCTCTGCTCTGGTCGCTCTGATCGTCTCATCTTCATTGTTGTCATTGTTGCAACTGTTGGTCAATTGTGACTGTGATTGTTGTGAGCTGCCAGTAAAATTAAGATATGCATTAATTCGCGAAATCTAATTTTTAATTAAAAACTCATTCAATTGCATTAAGCCGCTGCTGTAATGAGCAGCTTAATTAATTTCATAATTTTTCAATTTAATTATGAGCTACGTTACGCGTACAGGCACGGATTGGGTTGTCGGTGCGGGTTTTGCGAGTCATAGTCGGAGTCGCACAGGTCGTCGTCGTCGTCGGGCAGAATACTTTCCTCGACTTCTTCGTGTTCGCCTTTGGCAACAATAAACTCAACAATGGACGGCTCAAGTTCAACAATATTCATTGTCATTGTTGCGTTGCTGTCGGCTGGCGCGGGCAGGCCGGACACCGGAACCGGCCGGAAGACGTTGACGTTGACGGACCGGACCGGACGTCAAAATCCTAAAAAAAAAATTGCAAGTGCAAATTGCAAATCATGAACTGCATAATTTTATAGTTTTCTAGCCTTCCAGCTACAGGTGAGCTGGAGGGCCAAATTCGCTTGCTTAAATTTTGTGCTTAGCATAGTCCTCACCGGCTGTAGTTTTAGTGCAGTGCAGTCTTGGTAGAAAATTCCTAAAATCGCGATCTCGACCGCGACCGCGATAAGGACACGAAGTGCTTTCAAGTCCCCTAAATTAGACGTTTTAGTAAAAAAAAACAGAGTTTAGAAAAAAATTCTTCTGTCGACTTTTCAGAATTAAATCCATGAGCAAGAAAATAATGTGAAATTTGAATTTGAATGTGGTTTGGCGCCCTTTTGGCCAAGTTCCAAACCCGTCTCGTCTCCAAAATCTCCCAAATCCCAAGGATACGGTGCAGGTGCAATGCAATGGGAAGAAAAGCAAAAGAAAATAAAATCTCAAAAGTCCAAATTGCTTTGCGATTTATTCGAAAATTAACTAAATTAAATTAAATTAAATTTAACTGACTGACTGACTGTCTGCACTACTGTGCTCTAAACTTTTAATAAAATTTAGGTTGTCATAATATAACTCTTGGTCAGTTCAGTGGCAAAAATAATGAGAATGAGGTCAGAGGTAGTTAGTTGGTTGTAGCTTGTGGAATCTGCCTTCGCAAGGTAGCAAAATGTGGCTACCTTCTTAAGGTAGCAGTTAGCAAGTCTACCTTCGCAAGGTAGCTTGCGAGTCGACGTAGGTGTAGGTGATGCTGTGGCTTTGCTCGTGTTTGGCGCGGGCTGTGGAGTTGGCAAAGGCCTTGCCGCAAATAATTCCGGTGATGCGACATTTGTAAGGTTTTTCGCCTCTGTGCACGATGCGGACGTGGAGGCCGAGGTCACGCTTTATCAGAAACGTTCGTGGGCAAGCGTGGCAAGAATGAGGCCGCGGGCGATTGTCGCCAAGCGCGTGCTTGAGTTGATGGTTTTTGAGCTCGTGTTGGGTGTCGAACGACTTGGCGCATGTGTTGCAAGCGTAGGGTTTGACCCTGACCTCGCGGTGTTTCGAGTCCTCGTGACGACGCCGTTTGGACGAGCTCATAAATCTAAGGTTACATTTTCTGCACTTGAAGCGTGCCTCTAGCACGTGTTTCTGAAGCACGTGTTTCCGAAGCACGTGTTTCCGAAGCACGTGTTGATTCCGAGCCGAGCTAGTTCGGAAAGCGGCTGGACACGTTGGGCAGCAAATATTTCTTGGGTTGTAGCGTACGCCAAGATTTGTCTTCCGTCTCCGACGTTTGAGTTTGGGTTTCGGCGGGACAGGTTCGGTCTCAGCAGTCTCAAGGTCACGGTCGAGGTCACCGAAATCGGATGCGTCGGGGTCAAGATCAACGCCAATGTCACCCGGATCAGATTCCTTATCGGGTTCAACGGCGTCAACGTGGCCCGAAGCCACGTTGGTGGTGGCAGCTTCGGTGTCGGTCACTTCCGGACTTCGGGTATCGGCCGGTGGTTTCAGTTTGGGAGCCGGTACGGCGGTGACCGTGACCTTGTTGACCTTGATCTCGTCGAGGTCACTTCTATCATCGCGGATGCCAGCCGGGCGAGCAGCAGCGGGGTTCTCAATACTCGATGTCGACGTCGATGATGGTCCTCGAGGTGTGCATTTAGTGGACGCAGACGTGGACGGGGTCGAGAGGTCATCCTCTTCAAAATCCATAATTTGGCAGTCGTCGTCGTCGTCGCCAAAATTGCCATTGTCATTGTCGCTGTTTTCATCGTCGTCGTCGCTGGACAGAACAATTTCTTGGATGGGAGCCTTTGCCGGAAGTACCCTTCGGCGGGTACTTCGGGTTCCGGTTGAGGTACTTCCGGTTCTTGCAGCGGCTGCTGAAAACTTTCGGCGCAGTAGCAGCCGTTTTGGAGGCGGAGGCGTGGTTAAAGTGTTATCGCGATGGGAGCTAGGGTGACTACGAGTTGACGCTAGATTTGACCTTGACCTCATTGGGACACCAGTTGGAGTTAGATGGCAGTGTGGCAGAATCCGAATCGGGTCTTCAGCAAGTACGTTGTCGTCGTCGTCGTCTTGGTCCGGGAGGTCAGGAAGGATCATTTCACTTTCACAGTTGGCCACTTCTTGACCTTGACCTTGAGCTTGGACGTGGTCACTTTGGCTTTCGTCACGAGAGGGTATTGCAGACGTCGTCAGCGTCTTCGTCGCAGGAGTAGCTCCCTGTCCATGTCCATGCGTCAACTCGTGACGTTTGCGCTCCACCAACGTGGACAAAACCACGTGGCAGACGACGGGGCACTCGTGTTTTTTGCTAACGCGCAGAATCAGAATCCGTGGCCTTGGGGCCTTAATTTGTCCAAATTGGCCCAGAATCCCGCCATTTACAGGAGCGACAACAATGCTGCGGCTTCTCTTCGGCAGCATTGTTGGCAGGTGGTCGTGGTGGTCACGACGCTGCAATTGGCGACATTGTCCGTCTCCTCATTGTTGCCATTGTCGACTTCTTCGACGTCGTCGTCGTTCAGCAAGTCGGAGAGAATCATTTGGCAGTTTTCTTCTTCGCTGTCGCCTGCTTTGGTCGTCTGGTCTTCGTCTTCGTCGTCATTCTTGTCATTGTTGGCCAATTCTGACTCTGACTCTGATTGTTGTGAACTGAGAGAAAAATTAAAATTTGTATCAGTTATCGTTCGTAAGTGCAATTAATGAGTTTTGCATTAAAAGGTTAATTAAAAATTGAAGTAAGTGGTGAGTACAGTTAGGTCTCCTCGGAACCAATTTTGTCCCGTAAATAGAACCAAATTTGGTTCCCCGGTGACCAAATTTTGGTCCCTTCAACGCCAAATGGCCAAATTTGGTTCCCACGATACCAGATTTGATTTCTAGGGGACCAAATTTGGTTCCCTCAAGTTTTTCGGATTTACAATTTTGCGAATAAATTTCGTAAATATAGGCGAGAGCACAAATATTTTATATTTCTTAAAAGACGCACCCCATTGGCATTTATATTTGAAGAAAATTTTGTTTGATTTCATCCATGGGATTTGGAGAAATGCAGAAAATGTTGCTTATTTCCGGTTTACAGCAAAAAAAAATTTGGTATAAAATATTTTTATCCATTAAACAAGTCCTTAAAATTGAGATATAGTTGAATGGTTGCATGGAAGAAAGTACTATCTCAGTTTTTGTTATTTTCAAATGTCAACAACGTTTCCGCTCATTTGATCGAAATTTTTGAAACATCGAGGACACTGTGTTAAATCGCCATTAAGCAAAACGGAATTTCCTGTAGGAATTCCCTATCTTGATTTCGGATTTTAATTGTAATGTTGGCGGGCATAAGCGATTTTGGAATTCTCACATTTTTAGGTGAATTTGGAATTTCTAGCGGAAATCTCTAGGAATTTCAAATTGTATCTCCCTTACAAAAGTAAACAAAAAATTCCTCAAAACTGAGATAGTACTTTCTTCCATGCAACCATTGAGTTGGGTCAAAATGTTGGAAAAGTAGTAATTTAACTCAAAAAATTAATTAAAACCAATTTGGGGACCAAATTTGGTTCCCTTGGGACGAAATTTGGCTCCTTGGGGACCAAATTTGGTTCCCTGGGAACCAAATTTGGTCCTGTTCAGCGAATCAGCAACACTGTTGGGATTCGCTGAACAGCTCCCAGCTCCTTGGGGCCAAATTTGGTTCCGAGGGAACCAAATTTGGTCCTTGCTCCCAGACTTGAGTTGTTACGTACTACGGATTGAGTTGTTCAGAATTCTGGAAGGGAAAGTTGGACAAGTCGAGGTCGTCTGGCAGAATACTTTCTTCGGACTCTTCGAGTTCGTCTTTGGCAACAATGAACTCAACAATGGACGGCTCAAGTTCAACAATAGTCATTGTCATTGTCGCGTGCGTTCCGTTGCTGTCGACCGGCGGACACTGGAACCGGAAGTGCGTCAAAATCCTATCAAAAAACGTACAAGTACAGATTCATTGCTAATGAATTGCTAGGTTGGTTTGCTTAAATTTTGTCCAACTTACCGAAAGTTGTATTCAATTCTTTTTTCAGAAATCGCGATTGTTGTAAAAAAAAAAGAAAATGAAAAAAAGTCAAAAGTTTTTCAAGCCCTCCGCCTCCGCGGGCAGAGTTTGATTGCAAAATTGCACGGGCACAGCCTCAAGTCGGTCAGTTCCGTTCAGTCTTTTCTGCCAATCTGAGTTTTTTTAAACAAAAAATCTTTGGCTTTTCAAAATTTAATTCACGCAGAGCAGAGCAAGGAAAAAATGTGACATTTGAATTTAAGTACGATTTGGCGCCCATTTGGCCAAATTGAAATCCCGTCTCGTAGTTCCCAAAACTCAAAAGTTGTACAATTCGCTTTGCTCTTGCGAAATGCTAGTAATTTGCGATTTATTCATTGCAAACTTCAAACCTTGTGTTATAAACTTTTAACTTTTAATTAATGTTTAACTTAGTTAGTTAACTACGTTTACAAAAATATTAAAGATGAGGTGTTGAGTGAGGCTAGTAGGTCGTAGGTCTTGGTCATCACACAGCTTGTGGAGTTTAGGTAGCAAAATGTTATTGTTACCTTCACAAGGTAGCTGAGCAGGAAGTCTACCTTCGCAAGGTAGCAAAATGTTATTGCTACCTTCACAAGGTAGCTAAACAGGAAGTCAAGTCTACCTTCGCAAGGTAGCAGCTTTGATTTCTGCATGTTTCAATTCATGACTCCTGAGCTCCAAAAGTGTGGCAAGGAGATCTTTGCAAACTGGACACTCGTACATTTGATTGACTCGTCGCAGGAGAATCGGCGGGTTTGGCGGTCTCACAGTAGCCGTAGCAGTCGTCGTCGTGGTTCTCAGAATTCCTGGAATTTGACGCGTGGTGGCTGTGGTTGGCGCCGGCGCCAGTTGCTGGTCGGGGATTGGCGGAGGACATCGCAGACGCCCCTTCAAAACGAAGGCGTTGTCATTGTTGCCTGGGTCCGGATTCGGATTCGGAAGCTCAGGAAGAACCATTTCCATTTCGGAGCTGACCTCTTCTTGACCTTGACCTTCGCCCGTCACCGCCACAGGCTTCGCCGTCGTTAAAGTTCCATCTTCTCCATGTAATCCTTTTATGTGAGCCTCCAAGTTTTCATTAGATCTGAAGTTGAGCTTGCAGAGCTGACAAAATATTCGAAACGTGGACTTTGGTTTTGGGTTTGGCCTATTGGCATTGGCGGAGTTGAGCTGAGGAATGCTTGCTACTTCCGGTTCCGGTACGCCGGAACCGGAAGTACCGGAAGTGTTGTTGACTGGGAAGATGTCAACTCTGGGAAAAATTTTCCGAAATGTCTGGAGTGTGACGAAGGGCCGTTGGGTTTGGGTTTGGGCAGGATGATTTGCTGCTGCATGGCGTGATTTCGATGACGATGAAGGCTCTATGACGCAGCCTTCATTGTCCTGGTCGTCGTCGTCGTCATTTCCGTAACGTCTCTTCCGGTTTACTTCCGGTTCCGCTCTGACTTGCAGAATAGGAAGTTTCTTCATCTTCGACGGTAGATCGGCTTCGGCGGGACTCGTCAAAATTCTTGGAAGTTGACGACTGGTAGTGGTTCCTGGGGTCTTAAAGGGTCGGGGCGCGGGAAGAGTGATGATGACCATGTCGTCGTCGTCGTCGTCGAATTCGACGTCGTCATCGTCATCGTCATCAGAATTGACCGCGACTTGGTGACATTTGTAACTTTCGTGTCCGTCGTCGTCGTCACTGCCACTGCTCCAAGAATCTTCTTTTTGTTCTTGCTCTTGAGGAACTCGGAATCGAGTGGGTCCAGCAAATGCAAACGGTTCAGCAGTTGTCGTCGTCGTCGTCATCGCTGTCGTCTTCGTCTCCGGCGCCTTCGCGGTCGTCTTCTTCGGCCGACCTCTTGGTCTTGACTTCTTCCTCTTCGCCGACTTCTTCGTCATCGTCTTCGTCATCGCCCTCGTCACTGCCGACATTCTCCCAGCCATGCTCGCCGCTATTCTCTTCGCCGTGACCTTCATGGCTGCCCTCGTCGTCCCTCTTGGCCTCCCCCTCGGCCTCGTCGTCGTAGCCGTCGTCGGAGTTCCTCTGGCATGACATTGTTGGACGTGGTTGGTAAACTGGGTCCCGCTTTTGAACTCTGACCTGCAGTCATGACAGTACATTTGGCGGAGGTCTTCTAGCATTGTTCTCTTGGCGGACGTGGTTGGACGCCCAGGCCCACGTGCGGCGGCCGCGGCCGCCTTGTTGTCCGCCGCCGCCCCGTGTTTCAACTCATGACGCTTGCGCTCTACCAACGTGGTCAGAGCCACGTGGCAGACGGGACACACGTGCTTTTTGCTGACGAGCAGAACCCGCCGCGGCGGCGGGTTTGGTCCAACCCCCGGAGGACCCGCCGTGACTCCGCTCACGGCTGCAGCAATGTTTGGTGCAGAAATTCGCATGGGGGCTGGCAGAGTGGTCGTCACATAGCTGACGCCATGGGACACATTGTTGGCGTAGCCGACGACGCTGAGGTTGACCTCGTCCTCTTCGGCCTCGTAGCCCATGTTGCAGAGCAAGTCCATGTTGGACAGTTGGGTGGCAGGAGTCGGAGGAGCAGGAGGAGTGAGGATGACCACGTCGTCGTCTTCAGAGTTGACCATGACCTGACTCACGGCGCAATGTTGTTCTTGTTCTTGCTCTGGAGGAACTCGAAGAACTCTCGAGGGTCCACCACCGCAGAGGTCAGGTTGTACAAGTTCGGCAATCGTATTC
>JAQGCM010002858.1:0-10225 GCA_034699705.1 Hymenaphorura dentifera
TCAATAGTAGTCAATAAATTATTGCTGTACCTATCACTGATAAGGAAAAATCAGTACTGTCCCTGCCGGGGTCATTAGCTTCAGCTTTTGGAATTTTAACTGATTGTTAAACTGCATTTTACAACAAAACATTGTGACAAGTTTTTCCTGGCTGTTCCTTCTACCAGCGCCAGTAGCAGGCAGACCGAAAACACAAGCTAACGTAGAACTGTATTTTTGTGAAGGACCACGCTCAAATGAGAATTACCTTCAACTTTTGATTACGATTATCTAATAATTAATCGTTGAAGTCTAAACTATTTGTTCGTTAACCGTTAATTCTAATCCTCCTTCTTCCCTACCCAATTAAATGCAGAAATATAGGGAGAATAGGGACAGAAGTTGGACGGACGGACTGAACGCGAAAGGCAAATTGAAATTGCATTACAATGTTTATACATTTTTTTTGCTCTCCTGCCCGCACTGCGAGTCTGCCAGGGAGAAAAATTCTCCCGGGTAAATTATTTTTCTTTATGAGTTATGAAAATGAATGCGTGTTTGTTGAGACCGACAGTCCAATTCAAAAGTCCAAAGTCTCTCTTACTCTCTCAAGTCTCCCAAATCCAAAAACAAAATCCTTATTCCAAGAAAATAAAGAAAACAACATCAGCTAGCTAACCCTGAGGCAAAAAGCAAAAAATTTCTCCCGTTCTCCGTCCGGCTGTTTTCAGTCCCACAAAATTCCTCAGAACAATAATGAGTTACTTTTTGAATAATTTGGAGGAATAAGTTTTTGTAGAAGAACAATTACAAGACTAGGACTAGGACTAGACTAGAAAAATATTTTCCAATTGTACAAAATGGCACTTTATGTACAGCACACACGTGCCGTTTTTTGACCTCATTGACGTCATAATTTGTCATTGTAATATTTTTAGTGCTGTCGCTGTCTAGAAAAGAAATCGAACCACCAGACCACCACCATGCCACTACTAAATTTGAACAAAATTGTCTTTCTCTGGCTCTAAGAAAATCGTCAACAACAATGAATGACGAAGCCTAAGCCATTCAGTAAAGCCCATTCAGTAAAACTCGCGAGGCTAAAGCAGATAAAAATTAATTACCAATAGAATTATTATTGCTAATGACTTTAATGACACGTCACTCACACGTGTAAGCCAAGCCAAGCTGGTGTCCTTCTGCTGCTGCCGCCGTTGCGTTGCGTTGGTCGTGTCGTGCCGGGTGTTTAGTCCAAAACAGGAAGCACTGATTAATTTTTAGCACTGTTGACCAGACTGGACTGAACTACACATAAAAACTAATTTTTGTAATTTAAAAAAATCGAAACTGTCCACTGTCAAAAATCAAAAATGCAATGGAATCGGTGTCAGTAACGGACGGCGCGGCGTGGCGGCGGACAACAGAGGTCAAGTTGTACGTTGCGTTGGAGGGAGACTCGACTGGGCTGGCTGGACTTACTTGAATGAATGAATGGCAAACTATGAATGGGGAAATGGAAATGAAAAATTGGAACTAAAGTTGAAGCCTCAACTCCGATCGGCCGGACAGGAACTTCAACCCATCGCATCCATTCCATGCACAAAATGCACATTCTTGCACTTCAATTACCTGGAAATATTTTAAGACACATTCCTTTGAAGGCAGCTGTATAGCTAGTTAGTCGTTCAGAAGTCATAACTGATAACCCTTTTCCAACCAAACCGTGCAAGGAAACTGAAACTTAAGAAGTCCAACTGCTTCCTTTCCTACACTAAATTGCACGAATGGCAATGCACGAAGTTGCATTTGCAGAGATTGCCGATTACAGGCTATTTCGCTATTTGTGTAATCGATTACAAATAGAATGCCAGATTTCACACCGATTTTGGGATAATCGAGTTCGTACGTGCACGTACACGTACGAGTATAGATGACTTTTATTCTGTAATCGATTAGAATACATACAAATTTATACAATATACTGCGAATGTTGATTACTTTTGTTAAAATGTAAATATGCAATACAGATCAATACAGAATACTGATTACTTTAAAATGCAGAATTTAAAGTGCTTGCATTTATGGTGTTCTCAAAGTGTAGTATTTAGTGGTACTTGAATTTGCACGCAATCGCAGCTATTTCTCAGTCAGATATTTTATCCTGATTCCTGAACCGAATGTTTTCTCCTTACAATTTTCATATTTCTTGTATTTCAAAACATTTTGAAGTTATTTTTTTATTTTCCGTAAAGGAAAAGATAAAATGTGATATCGTTCTAACATGAGCTTTATCATATTGAAATTGAGCATAAGAGACCTTCTGTAAAACAAGCAGTCATTAGAAGTAATGATACGGAGCCGACCCAATTTAATTTAATAATGAACTGTTTCATCAACTTTATTACAGTTTAGGCTGCTTGAGTATCTATCCAGAACAGCTAAACTGAGTTTGGGAAGAGTTTGAAACTTTTATTGACCAGATTTTGATTCGATTTTACGGGACACTTCACCAAATCATCAGCATTGTATCACATCCTAAATGGCAATGGCAATGGCGAGGCGACCGTTGTTTGAATTCAACAAACTTTATGCGAATTTATTGATTCTCCTGATAAACAAACAGAACTTCCTGCCTCCCTGCCAAGCAGCTGAAATTTAATAAAAACGAAATTTTGTAGCACTGCATGTTCAAAATTTGGTGAAATTCAACACGATCTCCCGGGATTCGGGATGGATGAATTGCAATAAATTGGTGCCCATAAGCTCCCAAGCCCCCACTGCACCCACGTTAAAAATTGCAGATTCACACACTAGCACAGGAAATGACCCTTGCAGATTCATTTTGTTTACATTTAATTCCATGTGTCATTTCGAGATTCACAATGCAAGTTTTATACAATGCATAAAACAGGTCTGCTCTGCCAAGTTAAACTCATCTTGCTAAGTTGCGGCTTAAGATTTTGAGATTACAAACAAGTCATGTCGTAAACACTGAAGATAATATTGCATATGTAATACATGCAATTTTATTTGCAATGGCAATGGCTAAGCATCAGTTTTGTTCCAACCCATGAATTTGCATTTGCTTTTTTGCCTATTCGCTTCCAAAGTATTCAAGTACAACAATTGCTTCCAAGTCCAACAATAAGATGCAGATGAGGATGATCAAGATGAAGATCTCCTGCTGATTTAAAAGTCATCAGCCTCAGTCGGTCCTCGCAGAGTTGAATCAAGTTCAGTTCAACACACATCGACTGACTGAAAGTGAAATTCCGATAGGCACTAAATTTTTAATAAATTCACTTAAAGTGCACTTTTCAAAACAGAAATGTTAAAAAAGTACACCATTTTGTGTATAGCTGCGCTATTTGTTCACACTGCAATTGCCATACCGGCAGCTGCATCTCCAACGCAGAATTATGTGACAGTTTTACTGAATCAGGGAGAAGAAGCTGAAATTGGCTACACGGGAATTGTTGAAGTTTTACCAGGAAGAGAAGACAAACCTTTGGTAGTTTTTAAAGGTGTTCCTTATGCACAATCACCGATAGGAGTTTTGCGGTATAAAGTGCGTCAAAATTGTCGAAATAAGTCATTTTTTTTAAATTTCGGAGGGTTCCTAAAGAAAATTTTGCTGAAATTTTACTTTTTGTATATTTTCTAGCCGCCTCTCGCCCACGTTGAAACAGAAGTGCGAAATGCCACAGTTTTTCCCCCGCCTTGCCTTCAGTGGGATTTGTTTCGAAATCTAAACGTGACAGGGGCAGAAGATTGTTTGCACCTAAATATTTACAAACTGTATGAAACCATTGTTGGGAAAGATAAAAATGACAACACTCTTTACCCGGTGATGGTCTTTTTCCATGGTGTTGGTTTCATTGCCGGTCAGTCCGACACTTACAATCCGGAATATCTGGTGTACAAAGATGTGATTGTTGTCACGGTCCAGTATCGATTGGGAGCTTTAGGATTTTTGAGTTCTGGAGATGAATTGCAGCCAGGAAACATGGGGTTGATGGATCAAGTCGAAGCTTTGAAATGGGTCCAGAAAAATATTCGTCATTTCGGGGGAGACCCGGAGAAAGTGACGATTTTTGGAGAGTCTGCAGGGGCGGTTTCGATAACTTTGCATTTGCTTTCGCCGCTTACGAAAGGTAAAATATTTGGCAATTTTTTTCGAAAGTATCGCAACTAAAATGATTTTCTTCATTGTGTTCGACGTGTAGGACTTTTCCGAGCTGCGATTATCCAAAGTGGGACTGCGATTGCACCTTACGCAATTCAACGAAATCCAATGATTCATGTCCAAAGATTGGCAGCAAATTTGGGTTGTATTTCTGGAAATACTTCAATGCTATTGGACTGCATTAAATATTCAGATCCGCGGGAAGTCGTAGCGAGTGATGCTTACACTGCGGTAAAATCTATTTAATTAGCAACAATAAAAAATTCCAAAATTCTAAACTCGCAAATTTTAGACAAGCGGAGGTGGGCGCAAATCAAGCCGCAGCTACAAAAAGCCACCAAACCCTGGTCCTGTAATCCAACCGGAAGACGTGCCAAATTGGCCAACATATCTTTCTGAAGATCCGGTGGCTATTCTAAGGGATGGAAGATTTCATCGAGTTCCGGTTATTATCGGTGTGAACAGAGATGAGAGCGCCAGCGCTGTTATTAGTGAGTGTTTCGTGAAATTCGTCAAATTTTGATTGAAAAATTCTAGAATGTTTCAATTCTTCAACATTCTAGAATTTTTCAATTCAAGATTGTTTTTTCCAGGTAATTTGTTCCCAAAACTCATCAATGCAACTTTGAATGATCCATCCTATCCGGAGCGCTCTTTCCTCAAAAAAGTAGTCAAAAGCTACGGGTTCAAAAACAATACAGAAGTCATCAAAACTGCAATCAAAAATGAATATTTCAAAGACTACAACATGTCAGACATTTCAGAATTGAAAGATGAGTACATTGCACTTCACTCAGACTTTAGCGTGGTGGCTCCTGTCTACAGCACAGCTCTTTATTTGTCAAAGCTTACAAAAGTTTACTTCTACACGTTTGAATATGAGGGAGATTTGTCATTTTCACAAATTTTGACCCAAACACCAGACAGTGAGCCAGCAGAGAAGAAAAAACGTAAAATTGAAAAGAGAGATTTGGTTGGAAATACTTTTCATATTTCTCCAGAAATCGCAGCAGAATTGGAGCAATTGAGTCTGAGTCAGGAAGTCTACCACGTTGATGAAACCAGTAAGGAGAGAATGAATTAATATAATTCTGGAATTTTTTAGCAAAATTATTACAAACATTGTTAAAATAATGTTTAAGGATACGTCATTCACGGAGAAGAACTTTTGTATGTGTTCCGGTTCCGAAATCCGTCCACTGGGGTCATGATTGACCTTGAGGATGATGAGGGAAAACACGTGCGTGAAATCGTGACTACTTATTGGACAAATCTCGCCAAATATAGGTAATTAATAGGTCGACATCTATGTTATCGGTGATAAAAAATTTGGCAATTTCTGTTCCTGGTATTTCAGTTCACCATCGGAAGTCTTGAGTCCAGAAATTGTAAATTGGAAACCATTTACTCAAGATGGACCATATTCACTTAAAATTGCAGAAACAGCATCTCTCTTGATTTCATATCGGCATCGGAAAATGCTCTTTTGGACTCATCATGTCCAACAGTTTGAAAAATTACAACTTTGCAATTAATTAATTATTACACAAAAATGCTAAATTCATAATTAGTCATGTATCCGGGAAGGGGAACTTTGTAACTTTCTTCTTTGAAGTTGGGGTTGAACTGGCTGTACGGGTATTATTGGGTTGCATTGGGTATCCAGAAAAGGAACAAATAAAATATAAATTATAATTTGCTTGCAGTTGATAAAAAATCATTAGAAACTAAATTACAAATGAATTACAAATGTATTGTGCGTATCATTTTCATTCCAAAAATACCAAAAATGAATTCCAATCCAAATGCAAGACGCTAAGCGCTAAGCGCTAGGCGGTACGGTTACAGTTAACCTTCGATACAAACGGTTGAAAATGAAAATGAAATGAAAAGAAGATGGACGGACGAACTGAATTTATCATGGGGTTTAGTTGTACGAAAAGAATTATTTATGAAAGGCAGTATAGAGCACAATTTATTGTAGTACAATAATTGTACTAATTTTTAGCGTAGGATTTCATAATGCAAAAGAAAATATTTTAGAAACTGTTTTCAAAGCATTACAACATCGCTTTTTCGCTTCATCATCAGAACAACAACGATCAAGTAGAACTCGCTGAAAATTTCCAAACCGAATTCAATTTCAATCCAATGGAGAAGGAAAAGCTCTAGACATTTTTTAATTTATTCAACCAGGGCCGGGGAGAACATTCAAATGAAATGATAGGAATGCAATGTTTTGCAAATTTTGTGCAATATTCTAAAATTAGGGTATCAAGTGCCTACAAAATATTTTCATAAATCCAAATCTGTTGGAAAATAACTCAGAAAAGTATTCAAATAATTTAATAGCAATTTTGGTTGAATTGTCAAATCATCATATCATGAACTCTGCGTATTTATAGCAAGTGCAAATTCAAGTACAATAGAATAATTTCCAAAATAAGTTCAATGTTATGTCGACCTACAAGGATACAAAAAGCTTCTTATTGGGTAAAGGTATGAAACTGAAACACTTTTTATTTGCAATGCTTCTCATCATACATGACTTGTTTAGTAGTAGTACAGTAGTTTAGTTGCAACTAACAACGGATTTTTTTTAGCAAACTTTGGATTAAAAGTCAAATTAATTAGTAATTTTTTCAACAATTGGACACCGCTGACTCTCCAGCAGTAGACCATCAGTAGCCAGCTGTTGTGATTTATGAGACCAACTAATTGATTTAATTATTGTCTTATCTCAGGCGTTCTTATGCTCAATTCTCGTGCAGTTAAGTTTCTCAATAAAATTGTCAAACGCGGGATCATCATCATAGAGAAATGGGGACACAAACCCGGCGGCCAACTCTTCAAATTTTAACTTTTCTACTTCAGAAGTCTTACTCCAAAGAAGTTCAAAAAAGACAACAAATCTCAACAATCTTTGTATTTTAATACTTTTACTACTTTTGCAATATTTTCGTTAAAAAATCTACAAGCAAAATTTTGACAGTAATTGGATTGGCTACATGCTGGAATTATTCGATTGAGGCAAAACCTGTTAGTGATCAAGTAATTCGAAAGTTTTTGAAATTGTCGTAAACTAAGACCAATATTTGGTAAACTTTGACTTATCTCAGTACCTCAGCCAAGTTCACTGTTGACAATGAGTAGCGAAAGCAATTATAAAGTGTTTCGAAATATTGACAATCCGAATTTGATTCTGAATTGCTCATACTGTTTAAAAGTTATTCCCCCAAACATGATGCCAGTGACGGACCTACAACTCTCGGAAGGAGTCAAGATTTCAGTATTTTCTGCAATTTTTAGAATTTTTAATCTGGATTTGAAGGAAGATTCAGTCATTGGTGTTACGTTGACCCTGCTGGCACAAGATATCAAGTTATGTTTTAATTGTGCAGCGAATCTTCTTAATTTGTACACAATTCATGAGCAATTCACAAGGTTGGCAGCATTGGATTCTCAGATCTCAAAATTAGTCAGAATTCTACAAAAATCTACACCGCACCCGGACTCAGGTAATTCAGAATCTGTTTTGTGTTTTAACCAAATTATGTTCCCAATTCTGGATACAAATATCGTATATTTGTACAATTTCAGAATCTTTGTTAGCACCGCATCAAGGATCATCAGTAAAGTCTGTACCGAATGCAAGACGTTCACAAAGATCTGGACCGACCCCTGAATCTCCACAAAAATCAACATCGAATCTCCGATCTCCAAAACAATATAACCAGAATTTGGGGTCTTCAACTTCTCTGAAAGCTGCAGCTGCAGTACCCAAAACATCTACCACATCAATACCTGTTGCGACAATAAGTCGAACCCGAAAACAGACACTCACAAATTCTGAGCCTGCCCAGCCTGCAATAAAAAAATCCGGATCAGTACAAGGCTATTGGCCCCTTGAAGTCAGCGTTGGTTATTCGTTTTCGGACCCAAGCACCACTGCAATAAACAGTGAGTCTAAAACGAGGTAAGACGCGCGCTGAGCTGGAGCTGGAGCTCTCAGGGAAGTTTTATATGCTATCTAATGAAGATTTTAAAGCTAAGAAATTATTTTCCATAGGAAACAATCAAAGATGCTGTCGATCAGTACTTGTCAGTCTGCTGTCTTTAAACAAGAGACTGGCATTGAGAATGAAAGTGACTGGGACGATGACGGTGGGACAACGTTGGACGAAGTTACGGCAAACATCAAAACTGAGGAGGAAGAGCACATCCCTTGCGGTGATAGCCGTTTCTGGTGTCATCAGCCGGATTGTATGCTCACTTTCCAAAGTGCGGAACAATTAAAATTACACTCAAAGTCTCACGAACACGATGTCCCTAATCCGAAGATGGCAAGCCACATTCCGGCCAACAATGAAGCAGATACTGACACCGGTCTAGTTGATGTCACACCCAAGAAACGTCGAGTCAAACAAAAACGGAAGAAGATTGTTCCCCACATTCCTTGCACACTCTGTACTAAATTATTCGCGAGCCATTTCTGTGTTCGTCAACATATGGATTCAGTGCATCTTAATTTGAGACCTTGGTCCTGCACCACCTGTGAAAAGACGTTTAGCTCAAAGGGCAGTCTGGTTGCACATACGAAGCGTCACTCCTCCGAAGCTGTGGAAGCAATGAAGGCTCTTTGCAGCATTTGTGGGATGCTGTGTTCCTCGAAAGGTAAGGATTTATAAAATGGTAAACAATCTACGCGAAGCCTTTACTCCTTTTTTCACGCATTTTTAAGCATAACTTAAATTCAATTTTATTCTGTTTTTATGTATTCCAGCTAGTTTGAGTCAACACTATGAGACCCACTTTCCTGACCGGGCAGAGCGTCGATTCAAGTGTGACCTGTGCGACAAGATATTTTCAAGACCTGGCCAACTTGCGGATCATAAACGTTCACATTTTAATGAACGATCGTTTGCTTGTGGCATTTGTGACAAGCGGTTTAATTCTCAGAAGCTTGTAAAATGTCACCTGAAATTTCACTCCCGACCGCTCAAATGTACAGAACCAGGTTGTGAAAAGGCTTATTCCAGTAAAGAAATATTAAAATTCCACCTCGTAAATACTCATCATTTGTCCGATGAGGAAGCTAGGGCTAAGGCAGGGATAGTTACAAAGGTGAAAATTATTTGCAGTCGAAACAACGTATCACTTTAAATTAGAGTCTGCTACCAAATATTCAAATATCCGACATTTTACTATTCCGAATTAGGAGACTTTTTTTTCTGGAAAAATGCACTAATTTAAGTCGGTTTTGCTGGGTTTACTACTAAATTGTTCATACAATTTTATTGACAAACTGACCAAATTGCACTGTTGTACTCACCGTGTTTGAAAGCAGCAGTTTGAAAAGTTATAAATCTTATATTAAATGCCAAACAAAAGATGCTGCAGAACTTTTTTTCTCGAACTTTGTACCTTTCTTCCTTACATTGTAAGTTGTAATGTGTGGTTTAAAGTTTAAAGAGTTGGCTTGGCTCTAAATTTGGATCGGAATTGGACTAACCGGACCGGAATGAAAGATCAGAAAGAATGAACAAAACATTACTACAATTTGTGTTTGCTGTGCTGCATGCTGATGGGCGTGAAATTGTACGAAAAAATTTGCAAATTAATTACAAACGGCAGATGGTTAGAAAAATTCACAAAATCAGTTCAAAAATTTAAATCTGTTGGAAAATCATTCTTCTTATTCAAAAGTCTTCAAGTAGTGAATCAAAGGTTCAAGTAATTCCGAAACAATTTGGCTTGAATTCTCAAATTGCAATTGGCGTGAGCTCAAACTCATGACTTCGGTTTGCAACAGAAAAACATTAAAGAAAGTCTACGAACTTCAGTAGAAAGTTGGAATATGTAGGTACAGCGAAATCATCAATCTTTTGCAAAAACAAATTCACAAGACATGTCGTCGGCCTAAAAAGAAGATACAAATCAGATTTTATTTTGGAAAAAATATGCTAAACTTTTGCAAATACATTTGCAATATTGCTATTCTGTGCAGTAGCAGTGGCAAAATCGGTGCACACAAATTCAATGAGATGTGATGTTAGAAAT
>JAQGCM010002859.1:0-10225 GCA_034699705.1 Hymenaphorura dentifera
GACTTATGAGTATGTTGCATTTTGCATACATGTACACTCTACCAGTTCTTGAATTGTGCATGGAATTTGTGTTTTTTTAGTAGGAAATTGTTGAACATTTTTAAATCGGAATAATAAAACTATTGCATCTTGTCTTCATTAGTGTGTTGCAATTTTGGCCGGATTGCAGATCCAGAATTTAGTTTTTATCATGGAAATAATAAACAAATTATTTAGGAGCGGTTCAACTGACACTTTTGGAGCATACCCAGAAAAGTTGTTGAAAATTGTTTTTACAATGTGTTTGAAACTCTACGAAATACGTCAACAATATATGTGTTACTCAATAAAAATATCTTCGGATATCACGATATCAGATAATCGGTGCCGCCCAAGTGACTATAACTTTTTTGACACGTAAAATATATCGGCTATCTACATTTATGGGAGAGGTTAAAAAATTAACTTATATCTTCTTTCAATAGTTTTGTCTGTTGAAAGTTTTAAGATTAGACACAAAATTCAGAAAAATCGAACTAGACGAGCGCAGAACCCGTCTCCTTAGTCGAAAACTCTAAAGCATGGTCAGAACAGAAATCTTCAAAATTTTGATTTTATTTATGCGGAAATATTTCATATACATTTTGAATCCAGTAGAACCAGTACTCATAATTCTTATCCAGTTTCGGAAATAGCAATTCTTTTGTATTTTCTCCCATTCCACAACCTAGTTACAGTTACGAAATATTCCATCCAAATACAATACTTTCAAATTTGGTAATTTTAGTCAATCACCTAATTTAAAATTAAACGTAAATCGGGCCACCTTGAGCAGTGTAAATTTCTAATAATTTCTTTCTCTCATTTTCAAATAAATATTGATAAATTGTTGGGTGAGTTGGTCAGTATCCAAATCTTGTGAGCTAGCTTTCAATGCATTCATTCTTTGACATTTGGAAAACCATCAAATCTACTCCATTAGGCAATGAGCTGAACTGAACGTTTCATAATTTTAATGCTTTTCCTCTTCAATTCATACATTCTAAATATCCAACGATAGAATCCATGTCTATTGTATTAATGGTTTGAAAAATACATATTGATTGAAGCGTTGATTATTAGCCATACTAAATGAGCTTTTAAGTGGCTCTTATCAAAAGTAGCCTGAGCTTTATTTGAATCGTCATTCTTGTGTAATTTTCTCAATCCGTCTTTTGTGTGGAGTGTACAAAGCCATAAAGTCCTTTCGGTTCCCTTTGCTCCTCGCCAAGGGGACCCTGACTACCGAGTGACAAGGCACAATGCGAATGCGACACTTTCCTCTACCGACTCTGGCTTTGGCCAGTTTTTGCAAAAGTCTCCCGTGCTAATAACATGTAGAAATAGAACCGCTGCGCTGCTTGTTTTTGTACGGGTCTCGTTGTACAATGGGAAAAAGTTCGCTCAATGAATTCGCCTTTTTGTAAATAACCAGATACCAGATCCAGTGCAAAAGTCGGCTCTTAAGTGCATGCTGTCAGCATGGCAGACTTTTGCTAAAGGGCTCGCTAATTTTAATTGAACTGCTTGAGCTTGAACTGCAGCTTGAACTGCTAGAGACAAAACCTCATCTTCTCGATTTCAATCTTCATCTTTTTAAAGTCAGCACTCCAAACGCAACGTTACTTTACTACTGATTATTAGTGGAGATGAAAAATAAAGTAAACCTGCTGGCAACTGAATGAAAAGTTCAAATTTGTTGTGCAAAAAATCGAAAACGCACAATTTTAAAATATTAATTTTAGTCTGGTAGTAACTGTCATACAAACTGAAATTAAAAAAATTGTCGACCTCACGATAGGCCCTTTTGTCTCTGACGTACTTCAATGCACTTCAATTCAATTTCTTTACTTATTTGTGTCACCATAAATTCAATCTGAGATTGCTAAACTAGATGCTAAAACTGGTATTGAGCCGACAATGATTAGGCTAACAAGTTGATAGCAAAGCCACCGCAGTTAACGGGTCGCGGGCAGATGCATTGGCTGAAGTGAACCAAATCAGACTTTACGGTGTCGGTGCAGCTTCACTCGTTAATTGCAATCATGATTTATAGAATAATTTTCAAACTGTGCTTTTCTTGTCTTATAAGAATTTTTGGTTAGAAAATTCGTGGAAATTGTGAGAATTTTTCAAAAAATAAATTAACAAAAGTACACAAAACAATGCATACATAAGTATTGCATCAATTTTGACGTCGCACCTGATGACAAATTTAAATTAGCGTTAAATTACTGGCTGCTCGGGAATTGAGACATTTTAATGTAGATGATCTAATTTTTGACACTTTTTGTTTTTGACTTCCGAAACGTCAAATTACTGTAATTGGAAAATCGAAAGTAGACAAGGAAGTTAATTTAAAATGAAGGTAGATTTGGTGTACAGATGCACGAAAGCACGATTCTCATTTTATAAAATAAAGTACACCACCACCTGCCTTGCCTGCCTGCTTGCCCATATCGGCCCCCTGCATCTCTGCACATCTTTTGTTGCAATTCTACAAAGTAGCGAACGTAGCTGCTGGTAGCTCTCCAACTCAAAAGTGGATGATGGTCAGTTGAAAAGGTTTAAAAGGACTTTAGCCTAAACTCAATTTGAACTAGTGTCCACTTTGCTATTCAAAAGTAAAGAGCTTATTTATTTTAAACAATGAAAGTTCTTTTGGTAAGATTTCCTTTCATTGCAATTTATTTGTTGCAAAATTTTACTTTGTTGTTGACTTTTTCCAAAGTTTTCTGTGTGGAAATATTTGGAATAAATTCGTCAGTTTTGAAAAGGAAAAATAATTTTTTATTCTAGGTCCTAGCATCCTTCGGGATGTTAGTTTCAGCAAGACCTCAACAATATGGCCCGCCACCTCAATCTTCATACGGGCCACCGCCACAACAATCATACGCGCCGCCGCCACAACAATCATACGGGCCGCCGCCACAAACTTCCTACGGGCCACCGCCACAACAATCGTATGGGCCACCACCGCAATCTTCTTACGGGCCACCGCCCCAACAATCGTACGGCCCTTCACAACCTCCAGTCGTTCATAAACATGTTTACGGTTAGTTTCCCCCAAAAATTCACAAAATTAATTAAAAAACTGATTCGAAATCTCATCAAAATTTGTTTGTCTCTCCTCCACTACAGTCCATGTCCCACCACCAGAACCAACCTATGCAAAACCAAGAAGACCCTACGTGCAACAACCCCCACCCCAGAAACATTACAAAATCATTTTCATTAAAGCCCCGACTCCACCACCACCAGAGATTCCAGACATTCCAGTCATACCGCCAGCACCCGAAACGAAAACATTAGTCTACGTCCTAGTCAAGAAACCAGAGCCAGCCCCACCAATTAATATTCCAATTCCTCCACCAACTAAACCAAGCAAACCGGAAGTTTACTTTATCAGATACAAAACACCACAAAAAGAGCAAGGTGGGTATGGGGCCGGGCCATCCGTACAAGCTGAATATGGAGCACCGCAAAGTAGTAGCGGTGGAGACCAAGGTTTCGATATTCCAGGAAATGATTACGGCGGTGGGAGCAGCTATTAGTTTTGTTGACTGATTTTTCACCGGTTATTTTTCACAAAATTGTCTTGGGAGTGTTACCTTTTATTTTTGTAATTTAAAAAAATGAGTTGTATAATTTATGGTTTTGTTTTTGGGGCTGCTTCGCGTCGTCGTTCTCGTTGCGTCTGGGACTATTTTGTAGTTAAGATTTTTGACCTTAATTACCTCCAAAAAAAATCTGATCATTTCTAATGTGAAGAACTTCTACAAGATTTTATTTTTGTAAAAACATTAAAAAATGGTTCAATAAAAATATTTTTTGTTCAAACGAAATCGTTTCCGTTTTAGTTCTGTTGTTGTTTTTGTTGTGGATTGGGAAATTGGGATTAACGAGTCGGATGAACCTGTATTCAATTAAAATCGAGGAAATTGGCAAATTGGTATCAACTGCCACACCTCCTTGCCGCATTATTGCAATCTTGCCAATCTGAAATCTGCAATGAGATCTATCAGATCATAATCTCACTACGACTTACTATGACTTACTACGGCAGTAACGACTAAGACGTGGAAAACTACTAAAGAATCAAAGCATGCACATTATACACAAAAAAAAATCAGACAAAAGAAATACTTTGCAATTCCAAATAGTGTAAGATGAGCAAAAGTCAAAGCTTTATGATAGATTAGAAAGTTGCCAAAACTTGGACACGTATTAAGTTTTGAATGAATTTTTCATATTGTTCCTCTTCCGTATAGCTGCGGCTACGGCTAAGGATACGACTAAGACTTGACTTGACAGACAGAAGCAACTCACACACAAAAAAAAGAAGTAAATCGTGGCAAATGAAGATGCGTGCTGTGCAAGTGCTTGTGCTGGTTGAGATTCTGAATAATCTTCGAGTTAAAAACAAGATTTAACAAGTGCAACAATGTTGATCCTAACAACTGCCGCATTTCTTGCTCTTGCTTTTGCTTACTTACTTGCTGCACTGCACTGCACTGCACACCTCATACTGTCAACTTTCACATTTTCTTTTGCCATGGTTTAAATTATTCTTATTACTCTCAATTTTTTTTTGCCAAATGTATTCTTTGTAGTTTAACGTCATTCCATTCGTGAAAGCTGTATTTCTAGTTAAATAATTTATGTACATGAATTTTTGACAAAAGTCTTCATTGGTAAACAATCCGTTTGGTCCAATTCAGAAGTGGTTGGAATGGTTTTGCTCCTCCGTACCATATTTCACTGTTACAGATTCGTTAGTACTAACAGTAATATAAGTACAACTGTAAGTAAATGGTAATTCTGGAAATAACCTCTGCGTCATCCGAGATACGAGCCATCTCCCTATTTGCCACAGGCTGCAATATTTCGACTGAATTGTTGGCCACACTTTCGTGTTAGAATCACCATTTTGTGTTAAGAAAATGTGTAAAACGGGAAAAGTGACGCCAGAGGTTGGAAGTGCTAGACCGAAAAATAAGCTCTAAACTAGTTGTACCTAATTTAGGAAATTACCACAAGTAAAATAAATCGATCGGTTTGACCGTTTTAGTTTTTTTTGTTTGAATCGGTTACATTCTGCATTCTATTCCACTCACGCTAAATGCGACAATGACATTATAAGAAATTGCTCATTTAAGTTGTAACATTTGTAGTCCATGACTGCAAAAGTTAAAACTTGGCTATTCCCTTGGCTTGAGGTTCAACTGGTGCTTGAGAATATTGAGCGTTGGTAACCATTTGCAGCAACGCAACTTCAACACCTGCTTTGCAACTTGTCATTGGGATTTAGTCCAAAAATCGCCATGTGCTGTTGGTTGGTCAACTTAATTTTTATTTCTTGGCTTAGTGGGCTTTTGGAACTTGGACTTTCAAATTCGAAATGAAGTTTTTTACGTCTTACATTGTCTGTACTTGGTCATGGCATAATCAGGCAGAAATTCATAAACTTACATCATTTTTATAGAGTTTAGGAATCAAGATTAACTTAAATTGACTAATTTCTTGGTTAGGAATAAATAATGGTCTTGACTCAAACCCCTCATGACCTCAAATGTTCTTTCAAAATGAAGTCAGATGCGAGTTCACCCAACATTGTGCAAGTTGGATGATTCACTGACACATATTTCTCACGAAGCACAGCACCATCGACAACTCGCAGTCCCTTCACACCAAAAACTCTAAAATTATGCATGTAAAAATCGGGGATTAGGGAAACTCTTTTGAAATGAAGCAAACGTTATCGACAAAGAAAAATCTTACCGCAGCCTGGAATCTACGACGGCAATTGGGTCAGACGTATCTCTGCCAATCGGAGCAGTGGAACAATATTTATAAGCTGTTCCAGTCGTGTGCCTTGCAAGACATTCCCAGTAAGCGTCACTCCGAAATACCAAGTGCTCACACCCAGGTATTGGTACCGGTAATAGTTTTGCATTAATTTCTTTCATCGCATTTGTTTCCTCCATCACTTTCACCGAGAATTTGATTCCTATAATCAATTCGAATTCGTTGGTGAATCTCTCAAAAATTTCTGCGAATACACTTATGCTGACTACCTTCAACCAAAATGTCCAAATCTTGTGGATCGTGCAAATAATTTGGATCCGTCACGACTGGGCTCAGAGGATCAGCGTCCCTTAACTTCAAAGTTCCTTGACTATGAGGTTTACTCACACAAACTAGTTTGAGCACAGCGTCCTTTCCATACGCTAGACTAAAATATTTATGGCTCATTTCCGGTTTAAAGTTGAGAGCTCTGGTCATGATTGGCTCAGACATAGGGTCCATTGGAGTTGAAAAAATATAGGCATGGATGTCCGGATTTTTTCCACCGGTTCTGGCTTTATCGTATCGACTAGAAATTGTGTAGCCAGCATCACAATGGCTAGTCGTGTATGGTCCTTTTCGTTGTGTCAAAAATTCAAATGTTGAAGGAATGGAAACATCGTGAGCAAGAGTAAAGGAATTTCCGGGGTCAACTGTAAATGGCCCGACGAATGCTCCGTATTTGTCCTGCAGACTTTGGCCGACCGGTAGGTCTAATCGCACTCGGATCTGTCAGATTGTAAAATTTTCTGGAATAAAATTTTAGCAACAATTATGTAAAATTTTACAAATATTTTTTCTTACGCCGATTCGCTCCAGGTCATTTTTTGGCCCGATGCCTGAAAGCATCAAAATTTTTGGGGATTGCATAGCACCAGCCGAAAGGATAACTTCTTTTGTGGCTTTGGCAATTTTGATTTGACCATGACGCAAGTACTCGACACCAATGGCTACGTTATTTTCGTCCAAAATAACCTTAAGAATGTGAAACCAAAACATTGCAAATTTCACTCATTTGCAATAATCTTGCAACAATTGAGCAGTAATTGACCCGAACTGACCTTGTAAACGTATGAGTATTTCCGGATGGTTAGACTTGGCTTATTTGAATTTGGCTTAATGTATCCACGAAAGGCAGACCACCTGAGACCATCTTTGACAAAGTGATCTTGGGGAGAAAACCCTGCATAACGTGACAACATAAAAATGTCAATTGGTTTGTGTAAAACTTTAGTCAAAACTGGTAATGTTTTACCTTCTTGGAGAGGACCGTCTGGATTCGGATCCGAAACTTTGTAGCCTAACTCTTGCCCAGCTCGCATCAAGTTACTCACGTAAGGAGGCATATAAACTTTCCCAACTGAAATTCTCCCTCCTTGGCCATGCAACCCTACAATTCGATGAAAAAAAATTTAGTCAAATTGTCGAATCACAAAATGTAGCAATTTCAGACTCATCAAACAAACATTGCCGTACTTTCGTCAAAGAACCCATCACGATAGTCTTCAATTTTCTTGTAGTATTTAATGACGTTTTCCAATCTCCAAATTGGGTCACCAGTTTGCTCAGCAATCACATTAAAACCCTGCACGTTCCCACGAATATAAATCATACCATTTATGGCACTCGAACCACCCAGTGCTTTCCCAGCTGACCAGTGCGAAATCTGGAATTCGAATAAAATTATCATTCAAATCATTCTGCAGGGAAAAAATCGTAATTAGTTCGAATTTGGTGCCCTTACATTGTTGTTTAATGCAAATCCAGAGTATTGGAGTGACACAGTTCTATATTTCCAATCTTCTCTTGTTTCCCAATAGAACGGAAGTGCCAATGCTGGCACTTGTGTGAAAGGATTTGAACTACCACCAGCTTCCAACAATAGTACATTGAAATGATCTGAAAGTCTGGCAGCCAAAACTGATCCAGAAGATCCGGAACCAACTGGAAAACATCGATTAGCTATTTTTCAACCGAATTGGATTAAAAAGCAATTTTTATTTCTTTGAATTCTCACCAATAATGAAATCAAAGGTATCCTTCTCACTCCTCAGTGAATTCCGTGCCCAATTTCCAAACTCATCCAAAACCTGGAATTGGATTGCTGCAAAAATTGCCAAACTTTGGAGAGTTGGCAAAAATCTGTAAAGAATGCTAGTAGTGGCCATGCTATTGCGCTGCTTCTGTTTGCAGAGAAACTATGTGTTCACTGTTCGTCAATCTCAACTGCTAATGTGATAAAAATGTTGATGCATTCTGGAATTTCTTGACGTTTAAACCTTGACCTTGACTGAAATGTTGAAGGTTACTGATCTATAGATTCTAGACCAAAAGATTTTAGATTTCATCAGCTTCTTAGAAGGCTGTCGGCGCGCAGCACAGTGAGTTTAACAGGGAAACAAAAAAACCCAATCTGAAGGACTATATTTGCAGATTTCGGATGCATCTTAGAAACCAGTTTTCCACACACACAATAAATTGATTACACCTGTTCACAAACTATTTGCAGGTGTGCAATTACAGATAATTTGATGATTTCATTACAAGGAGGTCGGCCGTGATTACTAAAAGAATCATTTCACTTCACACACACTCTTGTAGCTAAAATAGTTACATTTGTAGGCAGCACTTGATTTCTAATGGTGAGAATTGCATTCAGTGTTTATTTGATGCATTTTAGCAAAAGAGACGGACATACTTTGTATGAAATCGCTTGGGGAAGGTCATTATTGCGAATTGCAAAATTTACTCTAGCGAAAATCTTTCAATATTGTTGATTGAAAAGTGTGAGAAGTAGTCAAGCACTTAGAGTTAGGACTAATTACAATTAGCACCATTTCCTTGATTTTAGGCATGTGAATTTCTTTTTCAAGAAAATCCTTGATTGTGAAAATCCACAATAAATGAAGGATGTCAGTTCAATTTTTTGATTGATCGTTGCTGCACTTGGCTCATCACTTGTTTTTTAAAAATTCAACTACCTTTTCAAAAGTTCACGACTTTGATTCAAAATTTCGTCAAGTTCCAAACGAACAAACATCAGATTTCGCAATGCCGAGTGACTCAAATATTTTTCACTTCACATTTGACATTTATAGTAAATTCAAATCCATTCTTCGATGACGCCAGACAGCACCGAACAGAAATGGAAACCCAAAATCCATCCACAGATACAAATTTTGCAAGCAATTTGTGCCATGATTTATTAAATATAAATTGATTACAAATTAAGGTAAGCAAACTAGCCACGTTTTTCCAAATTGCCTTTTGGGTGAGTACTAAACTAATTTCCTTGCAATAGCCTCAGCCTCAGGTGTATCTGAATCCGCTCTGCACTGACCAAACCAAATTAAAAATACAACTTTTGCATACATTTTTGTGTACATTTCAGTCAAATTTTGGCCTAAACACGCGGGCCAACTTATGGCTTGTTGCTTATCTGAATTCATACATCACACGTTTTGTCACGCTTTGATGAAAATGCAAGTGAATTTTTAACTTAAGTTTTATTGTCTTGTACCAGGTGCTTGCGCGTGCACCCCGTTAATGAAAAATGCAATGCACTTTGTTAGATAACTTCTACTCATAGTTGTTTTGTGTGTTTGCATGTTAAAGTGTAAACTTATCAGTATGATACACACAAAAATGCTGCGTCAATAATTTTTAGAGTGTGAAACAAAAGCTTCCGCTGTCCGTTAAGTGGAACCGGAAGAGATTCATTTTTTACATGCACATTCACCTCACGTCCAGTGCTGAGAATTAATCAGTGCATCAAATTTCGACTTACACGGATTCCGTAGTTCTGATATAGCTAACTCTAATTATGAACTATGCTAAAGTTATTATTTTTAAACGATACGAATTTATTCAAAAGGACGTTCCAGTTTTATCATGGTTCATCACAAAAAAAATCAGAATTTAGTAGTTTTCTGATCTAAATCTATTTAGCTTGGAGATTTGTGTAAATATTGCCAAACACTTTATAAATATCTCCTGAAAATCATATGCAAATTTGAGAGGGTCCAGTTTTCGAGAGACGAACTACAAGACTACAACTACAACCTCCAATACGTGCTTATATGTAATTATTACGTAAACAAGTTTCAAACACAGTCAAATGAATCGCGAAATGCTAGGACAAAGGGCTCACGTGAGCAAATCTGGTTTTTGAAATCCTATCCTTGTCTGACCAAATTCAGACTTGTCTTATAGACCACAATAATAATTTTTGCAAACAAAAAAATCCAACTCTAATGTGCCCAAAAGCCTTTGGAAAGCCCACAGGTTTATAAAATTATTGCAGTGAAATTTGAAGTTAGAACCAAAACTCTAAACTTATTCCGGTAAGGTGTGCATATTT
>JAQGCM010002860.1:0-10223 GCA_034699705.1 Hymenaphorura dentifera
TTCGATTACATTCGTGAGGCACAGAAACTTTCTGTACTTTCATGCAAATTCCCTTCCCACATCAATTCCAATTGACACGAGACCAGACAACACTAATTTATAAATTCCTCTATGAAAATAATTAATTATTTCATGTGCGTGCAAAGCAAAGCGTTGCGAAATCGTCGAAACCATTGTAATCTAACCAACAGTTCAGAATTCTGTCTGACAAGTGAAGTCCATCCTTGCAATTATTCCAAACTAAATGAAGGGATTTTCAAGGGCAGCTAGCTTCCCCTTCAACATAACGTAATACATATGCAATTAAACTTTTCTCTTATACGTACTGTCCATCAGTCCCATTAGTAGTTATTTATCCAATTAATTAATTTGAAAAAAAACAGTGTTGTGCACACAACAACCATTAGCCATTAGGGTTCGTCCCAATCCGGTTTTCCTCTGGTTGACATTTAAATACATGATTGCCATTACATTACTGTCTTTCAGAAATCAAGATTATTTCGTCGGAGGAGACTATGAGCCCAACACAGTCGGTGGAAATCACATGATCAATAGTAACCGAACAGGTTCCTCCAAGCTTCTTAAACGTTGGCATTGTCGCTCACGCTCCACCTTCAGATGTCTTCTTCTCATGTCCAAAGAATTGTCAAAATCTCTTTACTTGGGAAAAACTGATTTGAGTTTAATTGAAGCTTGGATCACTGACTTGAGAAGTATTCATTACCCTGAACCTCCGATGCTCCCGAAGCGACGATCCCACACGAATCCATGCCTTGGAGCTGATGGTCTTCATGGAGTTTCATTTCATCCAGCTTTAGAACCCAGAAGTCAATTCTCTTCAGAGGAATATGTAACTGCTAGAAATGAAACTTTACGAGCCCTCGTTGCTAAAATTATTGCCGACGATTCGATTGAATCCGCTGAACCAGGGGAAACTCCACTGATCAGAGAGAAACGTGAAACTGAAAGTCCTCTGGAACTTAGCTTATTTTTGAAACCTCCGGATGAAAATTCGACTTATGCACCAATCGATTGGTCAGCTCACGTTCCAGTCGTCGAACCCGCCGATGACAAATCTATCGGCAGTTCCCAGCCCAGCGAAGGTGGACAACTTGACGTGGAAGACTCTTATTTGATTCCAGTTGGAAGTTATTCTCATTCCACATCGACGGAGCGATCTAGTTTCGTTTATCAAGCAGAAGCTCCGTTGCCAGATACTTCCGCTTCCCGTAGAATTATTCAAATTGACGAGAAACCAATTTTCTCGCCCACAGCGTTGCTTTCAGGGTCTGGATCATTCTCCAGAACTGGGAAACATTTCCGATCATTCCTGCAACAAATTGCTGCCAAATCTGCACAAGATGGAACAGCTGCCGAAAGCTTCCCAATTCTCAAAGCAATGGCAGATAATATGTGTCCCGGGTTTGGACCACTTGTTCCCTATCAACCGAATTTACCTCAAACTGATATTTTGCTTATTGTTGTGTTCACAAATCAGCACTATGATCTAATTCCGACGCTTGAAGTCATGTATCGCTCACAATTTCCTAACATGTTGTATTGTGGACATCCACATGAAAGTGTAGAAATTTTTCTCAGGAAATATCAGACTGTGGAGCAGCGATCCTTTAGTTTCTTGCCTACCTACACTCGAGCTACTTACGAGTGCGTACTTGGTGCCATTGAAATGAACTACGGGGTCAAAGGTTATTTGGTTGTTACGGATGAAACCCTAATGAAATCATGGAACGTAGTAAAGGAAGACAAAGACAAAATGTGGGTCAGCACAGGTGGTCACGACAAGGTGACCCGCTCATCCTGGCAACGTCTTGACCCTGGCGGTCAAAAGCTTCCGAAACTTCTCGAAGGGATTTCAGCAACTTGGAAATTATTTTCTTACATCTTAGGAGGGCAGGACACTTATCAATATCTAGATGCTCGCGGAAGAAGTAAACGAAGCATTGAAGATACTTTAGTAGCCGATAAAGTCGTGGAATTTGTACCGTTGCCGGAAACCGAGAAATTGCCAGAGCCAGAGAAACTAATCGAAATTCAAAAAACCTCATCCGAGCAAGACAAGGGACATTCCTCAGTGGAAACTCTAGACACTGATGAAACTGCTTATATTGACCCTCAGCGCACAAATTTCCGTTGGGGTGTTGGACTAGGTGGGAATAATTCAACGATCTCCGAATCCGAAACCGCTGATGAAGCAAAAAGTACAAATGATACGGCTGTCGACTTCGGTGTTTTCAACGATACGGTGATCAAACCGAATGCTGAAGAAACTGCTTCAGGAGAAAAATCAAGTAGTGCAGGAGATTTGCAAGTTTCTGACTGGGACTATCTAAAAAATGCTAGACTTGATATGGCTGACCTAAATCCAGTCGGAGCTGAAAATGATACTGAAGCAGCTGCCGACACTTCATCCGGAAGTGAAGACAGCAATGCAACCGAGGAAGAAGTTTTAGTTGGCGAAGAAGAAGACGAAAACAGTCCCGCAAATCCAAGTATGGCGGACATTATCGGTTTGGGAATAATAGACAATGATAACGTTTCTTCATCCCCGTCACCAATCCCACCAGATGACCAAGTCACAGATGACGCCACGATCCCCAACATTGTGACCGAAGAAGCCATGGAGAATTCGACACTTATTTGGCCAATTACTCCAGAAGTATCGACTGCAGAACCCGAGGCAGTGACACTGCCGTCAACGACCCCTTCACCCGAGAGTGCTCTAGGAGTTCCGCTTTACCATGTTGAACATGAACCTCCTACCCCACCGACTTGGCATAAACCTGACGAGCTGAGCTCTTCTTCAACAACAAGCAGCACAACTACAACGGAAGATGACGTGATTCCGGAAACCGTCTCTCCCAGTAGTCGGGACGAAGGTTTTTTCATCTCATCGTCAACCTCTTCAATTGCACCGGAAAGTATCGAAATCGTCAGTGTCAGTAGCAGTTCTGTCACTTCTTCGCCTTCAATTCTTTCATCTACAATGGAGTTGGCCAAGTCGACAGAGAGTGAAGTTCTGAACACGTCGACTTCAGCTTCACCCATTTCCCCTCAGGTAATAATTCTGCCTTGAGTTTTAACAATTGCAATTGGTAAGCTGCACTTTGAGCTATTTTAATTGATTTTATAATTTTTCTGGTGCAGGCCGAGCTAAGCAGCTCAACAACACCCGATCCACCTTCAGAGTCTGAATTGAAGAGTGAAATGGATACACTTCTTGACTCGCTTCATGACACTTATGCAAACATGCTTGCCATTGTTGGAGACTATAAAGAGCAGAACAATGAGACAACTGGTTCGAATGAGTACAGCGCTGAAGGTGAGGTTATGCTTTAATTTTGTACTTTACGACACGCATTCCAGAAACATTAAATGCGTGGAGCATCTGACGTATCTTCCTTGAAATTAGCTCTGGAATGAATTTTTAACAAAACCTTTAAAAAAAGTCCGAATCTTTGACCAAACATAATACTTTTGCTTTCAGTGTTCGAACCGACGCACTTTGAGGATTCAAAATCCCACCGGATATCGCCTCGAGAATTCCGACACATTCGCTGCACCCGAGTCGACGATGGTCATCAATCTGAATTGTGTTCCACACTTCGTCAATATGTCAACACTCTGAGTAAAAATAGTGGACGAGACATTCGAATCATTCATGACGCTGTTCCAATGTACTACATTCCTACCTCTGCAACAAAGCCATTCTATTCGGTCGCTAATGTTCTCCTCCACTATGGAGTCATGGACGAATTAGCACTTCCATTATTGTTCCGAGGCCTTGCTCCAGAAGCAGATTGGGTTCGTTTGAACAAAAGCTTAGAATTGGTGCCCCTCACTCAAACTTCAACGAATCATTACATTTTCCCATTTAACCTTCACAAAGTTTACAGTGATGCAAGTGTCAAAGAACAATTTTGCTCCAAATATTTGCTCCGAGTTTTTCAGATTTAGTCTCTACAAAGTACTAGAAAAGAACTAGAAAAGAAACATCAAAAGTGTCTCAAAAAATTGTTCCGAATTTATCGTCTGAGAAAAGAACTGCCTCCCAATAATTTGTCCGTCCAATCTCAAATCAAGGAGAGGAGATCCGCACAAAGTTAGCTCATAGTTTGTTATGTGTATTCCTATTTTACTGTAAATATTATTATTACCGTATTAATTGTGATATTAAAGTTAGACAAGTCCAGTGAGACTGGCGAAAGGACACCAGTGCGACTGGAGAGAAGACTCCGGCTTAATGTATTACTGAGTACACCTAAAATGAGTTGTACCATAAAAGAAAGCGCTACTACTTACTTGTACATATGACTTCTTTCCTTTGGAAAGACTAAACGTAATTTTCATTCTTATTTAAATGCTATTGTACGATTTCGGTGGATGCGAATGACTGAATTGTTCCAAATCTGTTCTTGTACATTCCATCTTTTTAAAATTTTAAAATACATTTTACTACTTCCTAAACGAAGTTCGAAAACAATTGAACTTGGTTTAGAATTTGTCTTAAAATGTATAAACAAAATTTATTGTTTGACTTCTGCGTACGTGAAAAGTCCAATTTGCGAGGAGATTACTTACTTGGCCTTAGCCTGTCGGTGCTGGTTCTTCTTACATTACTTTCTAAACTGATTTAGTACTAACTGTCTTCATCCTAAGTGTCAGAAGTTATTTAGCTGGCAGGATCCAGTTTAGGAAAAAATGTTAGAATAGAATGTCAGCATGGTTTGAATTAAATACGACGTAAAGTATCGCCAATTTATGTTCGTAAAAAAATGCGAAGATATTCAAGTGTCAGAAAGTAAGTTCACGGGATTTTGAAGTTGTATTCAAAATCCAAATGTAATTTTCAACCACTCCAAATTTCACAATTATATTCTACATGAAATCAAAATGGCAGAAGAACATGAATTAAAAAGAAGCGTCAACATTAAATTTAATCCTCATGTCTCAACAAATTGGTCCCTGTTATTGAGCAGACAATTTATATACTAGAAGTGCTGTTGAAATGTTGAATCAAAAAAGTTTTAGCTGCGGTTCGCCCAATTGTTCTGAGTAAAACCTATCAAAGTTGTGCCGTATTGTGTAAGTTATCTGTGGAGAACAAATAAAACACATTATTGTCGTTATTTGCCTCTTTATTTGTATAATTTTGTTGTAAGAATATTGAAATGATCGACAGAAAATCAATCACCATTTTAATATTTAGAACGACTGATTTTTATGCTTATAAATGCAATATAATTTTGCATTTATTCAGATCCGAATTTCTGCTTCTAATTGAATTGAATTCTTAGAGGCCAGAAAAGTTAATATTTGCAGTCCTCGTCTGAAAAGCACTCAGGAATTGCGGTCTAATTTTTGGATTTGGAATGATTGATGCTCAAAATCAATATGGATTCATCCAATTGGAAAACAAAGACAGAAACGCTTTCATAAATGGAAGTTTACAGAATAACGTGAGCACAATCGATTGCAGAAAACATTTGAAAAGCTTTTGGCTCTGAACTTGCAATTCTTGGATTACCAGTTCAACCTAAAAGAACAACTCACCTGAGTCATATTCACATAGTTTGAAAGTATGGAGTCAATTAATAAGGGTAACTTCTTTGAAAAATTTGCTGAAAGAATTGGAGCAGAAAATCTGGATCATCCTACATATACCAAATCTTGCCGACCTTTCCTTTGCATGGGATATATCATAGGGTCGTTTCCTGTTAAAAATGGCTTGTTGAAAGAACCCCCAAAAACATTGATTGCAACAAAACTATCCTTCAGTTATTTTTACAGGTAGAACCAAATAACAGTCTAACAAATCGCTTGTCTGTATTTTACGAAATTAAGTATAATTTTTTTTCTAAATTTTGCAGTCTCTGCTTATTCACCTTCAAGATCACATTGACGGCTCAGTATTGGGGGTTCTTGATGAACTCTAACATTGCAAACAAGAAAAAGCAAATCTTGACAGATTTCGTGGCTGGGACGTTGGGTTTCATTTTCGGGTTTGCCTTTGGAAATTTTGCCCATATTTTAGCTATTTGGAAACTTCCATCGTTTCTGGCAACTATAAATTCACTTCAAGAATACGACATAAAATATGGATCTGGAACCGTAAACAACAATTTTGTGGGCTGGAAGTTTATGATGCGGAAGGCAGCGATGAGTCTATTTCAGAGTATTGTCGTGATTTACACACCTGTGTACATCATCTACAAATCTGTATTAAACAATGAGGCTGGCATCAAATTTCACATATTTCTTGGAATCTTCACCACAAACACCTCACTAATCTGTATCTACACTACAATTGGATTTATCGTTTTAGAATTTGGAACAATCTTCCTGTATTTCCAAATGCACTCACTAAATTATAGTTTGATTTATCGACTCTTCGAAATAATTAAATTGGTAAAATTGAAGAGCGAACCGGAAGTGGGAGCAGTCATTGTTCCCCAAGCTTGGGGCGACGCCATCAAACCAAACACGTTTCAAAAATCTTGGGAACAAATCACACAACAATACATGGATTTTCGTATTATGTTTTTAAAATTCCAAGAATTTTTCAGTCCTTACGTTACGATCCTCTACTCCATTTTGATTGTTGCTGGTGTCTGCCTATTCTACATGAGGGTGAACTCGACGAATACAATCATTATTGATTGTGAAACATTTATTGAGCTGTCAATTTTGATTGTATTTATAAGGCTTTTTCATATAGCTGGCATTGGCGAAAGTTACAGGGTTCACTTCAAACAACTATTGAAAGCAACCATGACTGCTGCTCTGCAAGAACAACAACAGGAATTGACTGGGAAAGAAAAGGAGCAGGTGAATTTTGTTCGGTCATTTTATTGCACTGCATAAATTGCCATCACTGTTGAATTTTTATTTGAAATAGTTCAAAGGATTTATGCTGCAAATTACAACTTCTGAACTCAAGCTGAGCTCAGGTGGATTTTTCTCTGTGAACAACCGTAATGTTACTTCTGTAAGTTCAACTTTCGTAATGCGTACATAGATGGTTTCGAATTTCAAATTCAAATGAAATTTTTTATTGTCTGATTTCAGATTGTTAGTGTCATCATTACGTACATTATAGTTTTACTCCAATTCAGTTCTGCGGACAAAGAAATTGTCACAGGCTCAGTTTGGTCTGCATTTGGATATGGGGGTGGAAGTGTCGGCAACTTTACAAATTTTTTTGGAAGAATTTATGATCAGAACTTTTCGATTCAAAATGATACGACTTTTGATTCAGCGATAGGGAACTTCTATGATTTAACTAAGCAAACAGCCTTGGCGTTTACTTGATTTTTCTGTGAGAATATTTGCAGTAGAATATGCCGAGAAAATAAAATATAAACATTTGTATGTCTAAATTTTTGTATCTTGCAATTTGTATCCGCCATCCTAAGTAGACTAGTCAGTCAGTTGACACTCTTGCGGACAAACAGGTCAACACTAAGTTCTTTTTATGCATACAGAGATTGGAAGACTATAAATCGTGGTTCGCGGTGGAATAATGTACATCATGTAAATATGATTTCTCAGTCCATTAATATTTTTAAGAATCGTTTTTTAAAAAAGCAAAATCAAAACGTATGTAGGTCTTACCATTGGGCTAGCCAATATTTTGTAGTTTGTGGATTAAGCGCATTGGCAAAAGCGCTCGGATAAATACCGACTTTACAGAGTATTTGACTTAAGTAGAATACCCTGCCGACTTTGCATATCTCTATTTGGATGTCTAGTTTGTTTGTACGAGGCTCAACAAAGTACTAGTACAAACAATTGAGAAGAGCACGATAAGATCTCTTCAGCCATACACTTGACATTGGCTCATTGGCAGCCCCAGAAATCTTAGCTTGATTCCAACTACTTCAAAAACCTTAACTTGATTCCAATTCCTTCTAATGCCGGACTCAAGATATCCATATCCATGTGTGCAAACACAAAGAATCACAAATTCATTCTATATCAATTTCTTTGCAAAGACTAACCAATTGCAGTTTGTGTCATAGATTAGTAAAGAGCACTTGCAAAATGTTTTCTGATCGTAGCACTACTAAGAGTATGAGCTTCAAGAAAATTCTACCAGGAATTCGATAAGCAAAGAATTTAAAAACATGGAGATTGACAAATCGATCTTCAAATGTGCGAAATTGTATCTATTGATGGGATGGCTCAATGGAGTTTTCCCATTCACCAATGTACTCTTGGCGAAATCGAATTCAGATTTGAAGTTTAGAAAATCATCGGTTGCCTTGGCTTACAGGTAAATTATTTCAATTAACCTACGAATGCCATAATAACAGTTATTTGAGGCCATTTCTATAATTTCAGTTGTGCCATTCTTGTTCTCAAATGCTGTCTGCTAGGAATCGCAGTTGCAATTATAGACAAAGCCAACAAGGCTTATCACCTCGAGCATTTGGAACTACGGAAAACCGATAAAGTCGCACGTGTACTGGCATTCACTATTATATTCGGCTTTGGAATTATGACCCATGCTATGTGTGCATATCAATGCCCAAAACTTTTGAAAACTCTGACAAGTTTGGAATTGTACGACAGAAAATATGGCGCCCATTCCAAGGGATCAAAGGGATTGCGTTTTAATTTGATTCTAAATGCGATACTCTCCGTTTTACTGGCTCTATCAGTCCCGTTTGGTATTTTTCGTATGTTCTTGGCAAACGCTCAGAAAATCGAGCTCAATTTCCCCGTATTCTTGGATTTGAAGTCAAAAATTCAAACGGTCTTCGCAATCTTTTTTATCGTATTTGCGTTGGCTTTGGTAGAATTTGGTGTAGTATTCCTATTCGGACAAATCCTGGCCTTGCCTTGGCAATGGCACTGGAAGCTAGGCTAGAAAAATTAACCACGATTTTGGAAAACGAAATGAAATTCCATCGCTATTCAGAGCGCAAGTTTTGGCTAGATGTGTGTCTACAATATTTAGATTTTCATCACGTTTTCGAAACCTGTGAGAAACTCTTCTCGAACTATTTTATCATGTTCTTTGCAATTTTCAAAGTTGCTATTGTCTCTGCAATTTACTATCAGATCAGGGCTACGTTTAATGGCGGTCCGACTTTGCTCTTTTTCGTGAGCATTATTTGCAATGTGTACCGCATTTATTTACTCGCTAATTGTGGAGAAATTTTGCAGAGAAAGCATAAGAAACTAGTCCAAACAATTTTAAATGTGAACCAAAATCATAAGCTGGCGACCAAAGAAAAAGCGCAAGTAAGTACACTCAACATTTTATACTCTAATTGTCATTTTGTTTTGTACAAAGTTCCGTTTTTATTCAGGTTAAAAAACTTTTCAAGTTGGTCACTGTCCTCCCCATTAGTCTCAATGCTGGGGGTTTCTTCACCGTAAATCGGAGCTTGATAACTGCTGTAATTAATTCTTTACGTATGCAGAAATGTTACATTTGAAATGTTCAAAAAAATACAACATTTTGTTAACCTTTCAGATCACAGGAGTGGCGATGACTTATATAATTGTTTTGCTCCAGTTTAACATGACAGAACATCAGCATCAACAGTAACAATGAAAAAAAGTAGCTAATCTTGAAAGCGAATCTTTGTAGAACTGATTTATAATAGAAATTAATTACTTTTTATTTTAGTGCTGTAGAACTATGCATTCTGTATGGTATTCTCAGAGGTGTAACTTTTTCACCAATCTATCCTTCAGATTTAATAAAGATTACGGAATAAATTATCTATTATCGAAGTAGAGTATATTGAAGTTTCGGCGTATTATGTAGCCCAAACGATAAAGAAATATGCATCATTTATGACAAAAGCCAAATGGTCAATGTTAGTATTTTGATTGACTGATATCTTTGGATGAACTTGAACTTGTTAACAATACTTTAGCATTCAGCCCTTTTACAACCACCATGTTGTGTGTTGTGCAGCATTTCATTTCCACAGAATTAAGCGAAAAACAATGCTATTGATTTTAAATGGAAAGTCTTTATTTTTGAAACTGGTGAAAACTTTTTTACTCTATTTTATCGAATTTTTTTGTCAAAAATAAATTTGCAGATGATTCAACACAGTAACTGGATTTCAAATCGACCGATTCGTGCAAAATTAAAATTGAACTTCTTTTTTTGCATTCTTGGATTCTCATTTCACAGAAACGTCTGTATGCATGCTTCTTTACAAGGGAACGCCAATTGTACA
>JAQGCM010002861.1:0-10218 GCA_034699705.1 Hymenaphorura dentifera
AGTAGTGTTGGTTTAAATAGACATCTACCCCTTCTGGGGGGTAGAAATTGATGCCCCGAACTCCCATGAAGAACTGGGACCCTCTGATGCCCCACACAAATTGTCAAGTGCATTGGTGACGAATTGCGGCCGCTAGTCTGCCGACAGACGGACAGAAAGACTGTATAGCTTGCACTCATCGTGCATGCAATAAAACAATTTCCAAAATAAAATTAGGACTATTAAATTCGTTCATTCATTGATTAATTGTTTAAACTGTGGGTTTATTTCACACCAATTTTCATTTCAAATTATTATTAGCTTTGGTCAATACTGCTCGGGAGTCCGAGGATGTCGACACGATTTCTGGAATGGCACTGAAAGCCAAAGTGGTTCTGTGGTTCCCAACTCAAAGGACTCAAGCGTCAAGCCTGTAAATTGCGCTTGACAGCTCAACGTACTTGAGCCTTCGATTACAATAAAATAATATTTTCACAAATCTGTTACACAAGTGGAAACCATACAATCTTGATGTTTCATTTTGGAATTGAATTTACATAAATTGAATAAATGAAATACTGACCAAAAGCCTAAATTCTTGTGAACAGAATTTTTAATTTAAGCACAGTGCTTAGTGCTAGTTGCTAGTGTTATCAAAAATTGCTCATGTTCGCTGACCTTCACACGCAGCCACTATTTATTAAATTGCTTGTCCACCAAACCCCCCAAAGTTGTTTGTTCACTTTTTTGCGGATGTTTTCCCGAGAATTGAATTGACCATCATCCTTTTGCTTCCTTTGAGTTTGATGATGATAAGCAGAAATTCACAGGGTGTAATTAAGGTACAGAACATCCAGATTTTTTTATAGCTTAATCACCATTTTCGCAATTCGTGCAAAGTCTTTCGCAACCCTTTCCTGAACTGCTCTTCATTACACACTGCTACTACGGCGTACTGCTAACTGCATTTTAGCACCCTGCCTTTTTTCTGATGTTCTTCATTCAGCCTTCCTACAACAAAAACATTCATCAATAATTTCTAGTTTTTTTGAATTTTGCAATTTGCACTTAACGAAACCTTAAATCGTGTTAATTTTGTTATAAAGTTGAAACTGGCTCCGGCCATCAATATCCTAATGGAGGTTAAGGTTAGCGGCTTCGTCAAGGTTTTAATTTTCGCCGACTGCTCCACAATTAGGACAATTATGGTTACCACGCCCAACGAGTGGTCAACTGCTGAAAAATTGGAGCATACAAGTTGCATTTACAATTTTTGCAAACTGCATACCAAACAATTCATCGACCTAATTTTGATTTGTGGGTGGATGAGCTGAAGTTGAACTGGCAATTAGATCGAGTTGTCAAGTTTCAAATCAATTTCAACTAAATGCATTCTGCATTAATTGTTTGATTGTTTGTAATCCGGTTCAAGATAAATAAGAGCTAACTTTATTTTGTACATTTTGTAGGTCATATGGCTTTCTTGCCTACTACTCAATTCATTATCATTTTTTATTTTTGGTGTCTTTCGCTAAACTGAACTGTCATTAGCTCCAAAATTCGGATTCAGCATGAATGCCAGATCCTTTTAAACAATGCAAACGTTAGCGTTTGGAATATTCTTCAAAACCATTACATTGTTAATTAACTATGTGAACTTCAAGCTCTGCCAGTCGGCGGTTTGAGTAACCAAGTTAATTTTCTCAGCACTCAACTCAAGAGAGGAGTTTAACTAGCATAAAGCATACGCCTCACGGGTTGGCTAGTTTAGTTTCTGTTTCTAACATTGCAACTTGTTAACTGTTTCTTCAACCACCCAAAAAAAGTCTTTTACTAACTTGGATTGGATTGGGACTGAGCAAGTTGTTTTTGTGTGACGAACTACTCAGACTTTACTACTGACTAACTAAGAAAATTGCGATAAGAAAAAAAATAACTTTAACCACAGTCAAGACAACTTCTTGTGATCTTGTACTTTACATTCATACGTCGTAAGTCGTAACCAGTATTGAAGTCGAAGTCTTGACGCATTCATGTTGCATTGTATTGTACTGGGGCATTTCTTGAGGGCTAATTCGTCCTTCGGGGATATATCATTCATGTTCTGTAACAACCTTACGAGGTGAGAGTTTGTAAAGTGAAATGATGAACACACACCAATCTCTTAAGACTATTAAAATTCACATTTTAGTCAACTTTCTTATTTCAGTTGCAGAGTGCTAAAGCAAACCTGCAAACTGCAAAACTCAGCGGTTGCCCAACAGTTGAGTATAACTTTTAATGAATGAACTATCTCTGCAAACAACTCCAAATTACTACTACTACAAGAAAAGTTTAATAATTCGCTTTCAAACTGCATGTATCCGGGTCATCCAAGTCCGAGTGTGAGTGTGAATCAAAATATTATTGAGCATCGACAAAATTTGCAAATACTACGTGCAGTTTGTCGAGAACAAAATTAATTTTTAGCTGAAGCCTACGTCAGAGTGAGTTCTTTCTAATTATAGAAAAATTGGAATTGCGTTGCAATGAGAATTGCGGGCAGACAAGTTGATGACTCGTCAAAATTGTGCTAAAGTAATTTTTTCCATTATTTTCCTTATAAGGAACATATAATTATATCTGGAATTGGAACACATTTAGCCACACAACAACCAACAACGCCTATTCAAAACATTGTTTGGTGTCTGTCAAGAGTGTGAACAGAGGAAATCCGTTTTGCAAAATTAAATGATGCCATCCAGATAATAAAATGTCTGGGTTAACTGTGTTGTGTTGAAGCGATTGCGGATGAGTATAATGAGCAAAGAGTTTCTGACTTTGTAACACATTTTTGCTGTTTTCAAATTTCAACTCGACAACCAGAAACAAACAACGTAAACTCGGTAGTGTTCCAAAATCCAAGCTAAAACTACTAAAAGTGTGCACATTTTTATTTTGCTGTGATTACCCTAAAAACTGGTTTTGGTAAACGAAAGCAAGTTGTGACTAGTGTGGAAATGTGATATGTGCCATGAAGGGATGAGTAAAAATAAAACACGTGCACCTTGAGCTTAAAAAAGTTGAAATCCACTTTTTTAAGGTAAAAAGTCCAAGTATTGTAAAGATATTAGTCATTGTTGTCCTTGCCAGCAAAGCAAAACTTCCGGCCGGTCAACCCATTCAATTTGTAGTACAATTTATTATGAGGAAGTTCAAGAATTCTTGCGATTGGCAGTTTACTGTGCGCGACTCGGAATCGGATATCGGATTGATTCATTGATTTCGGAAATACAAACAGGATTTTGCCGAAAACCACCAGAAGAGCAAACAGCAAAGAAGTCTGCAAGCCAAGTTTCTGGGATGCGACAACAATTACAATTAAATTTAATAAGTTCCTGAAATTTATAAGCAAGAATGAGTCATCAAGATCCGGTCAAAACCGAATCACGTCTCAAAGTCAAAATCTCAACCTTGACGAAAATTAATGACCATCGCGATAATGAAGTTTCCTATTTCTGCACCTGCCCCAGTTAGTTTTCGCCAATTTTGAGAAAATGGCGTGGGACTTCAGGTTTAGGATGCGTATAAGATGGTGTCTGAGACTGAACCTATTCAGTGTAGTTTTAGTTCATCAGTGCGTTTTATTTTTACTCTTGTGTACAAAGTTGGAGTCTGTGGCCAGTTTCCAGTTTGACTGTGATAGCGTGAACAAAGTGAAGGGGAATGGATGTTACTGCGGGAATTCCCCAGAAGGGTCAGCATGGGAAGTTGAATGTCCGCGTGGGGCCGTCGATGTCCACAACATAACCATTAAAGGTAACAACTGTTTTAAGAAGACTATTAAATTTGTTAAATATTGTTCTGCAAAAAATTATGGAAATAGAAAGAATTGAAATTGAAGTTGTCGACCTCCTTTTCGTGTATTTTTCGCTAACTCTGCAATGTATAAGTATTTGTTCCCGATTTGCGTTAGTCAGGGCAGGAGCAGACCGATAGACCACACGGGGCAACAGAAATTGTAGTTCAGGAACGAACATGGTTTTCTAATATCATTACGTCAGAATCTTTAGAAAAATTATAAAAACTATGATGTTGTAATTTTTAATACGGATTTAGCTTGGACAGTACATTCGAGCAAAGAGCACATCACACGCTCTGACTTACTGACTGTGGGGATTTCCACAATTTGTTGATAGAAAAACAATACATTTTAATTGATGCAAATCAGGAAATCCTACTGCTCTTCGAAAAGTGTATAAAAGTTAGAAGTTGGTGTCGTGCAAGACTGGTGTCTTAAGTCAAAGCACAAAAAACCACAGAACAAAGAACAGATATTGATAAGGAAAAAAAGATTTCTAGGAAGAATTAGAACGTAATACTAGGTCAAACAAAATTGGACCTACTTACTCCCCAATGTCCCCAGACACCCGAATGCCCTGCAGAACACATTGATAGAAATCATTTCGAAATTTGTATAACTGTCCATCTCACATCAATAGTCTTAGCCTGACACCTTATGAAATTCTTGTCAAAAAATTTTCAATACAAACGTTCAAAAGTCATTTACAAACTAGTCTGGACTCTGGACAACATTTGATTAGATGCGCACAATACCATCATTATCAATTTCAAGTTCTCACATGACGTAATATCCAAGATATATTATAGATGATGTGAGATTGATTACCTCTTTCAAATAAAATTTAAAGGGTTTTCCCTTATGCTCAAATGTGCACGTTATTAACCAGAAAGACGAAGTAGTTATTCAACTTTTTGCCCAACACAGATCAACTATAGAGTTCTGTGTACTCCCAGACTTTAGGCGAAACAAGATTTTTGGAACGGAATCTCCTACCTGGAAAGAGTGCAATCACTGATACCTGCAGAATTTCCCCCAGGTCCAGTGGACTCGACAAAAAATTAAAATATTCGCACGGTCAATTTTGTTATAGTTTCAAATATTTTGAACCGCAAGTCCGAGTTTTATAAAACCATTACCCTTGCCCAGATTGTGTCAATTTCTTTTAGATTGAAAGTGTATATCATAAACTAAAGAGATTTTCCATTAATCTTCAGAAAGGTCTCAATCGTACTTCATTTCTAATGGCTAATGTTTTCTTTAACTGAAATTATGTCAAATTTTCAGTTAAATCTCTAAATGCCAGCTCAGCCTATGCAAGCGTACGTTGCAACGCTTACAATGATCAACTTGAAATGCCTTGGAGAATGCTGGAGGGGTTGGACTTTCGGGAGCAACAATCAGACTTTAACGTTACCGTCTTGTCCATAGACAAATGTGCATTGTCTACAACTAGTAATGTAAGTATTGGCTTTCGTAGTTCATAAATTTTGACGACATTTTGTCGGCTCGATTGTTTTTGCTTTTGTAATGTTTATGTTTATCCAATGCCAAAATTAAATTATCTTCAATGGGTTCTAAGAACTATTTGTTCTCTCATCCTTAATTTGAGTTTGCGTTACGTAATCAAATTCATTTGTCTAATTATGCTGATTAGCATTACTTAAGCTTCGTGTGTACACGTGATACTTAGCCAAGTATATATTTTTAAACTCAATTGCGTCTGGTTATTTTTATTTACAGACTCTTGAAGATTTCTTTGCTCAAGTGAAACTGACAACTTCTTCCATCCTATCATTTACTTTTCTTCCTTCACGCAATCCTCACAATGCGACGTTTGAACTTCTGTCCACCTTCATCGCATCTTTAGAAAACCTCGAAACACTAGAACTCAAGATGAATAAATTGACAAAGATTCCAAGCCTAAATACTCTCCCAAAATTAAGAGACGTTGGGCTCATGACCAACGAAATTAGCCAAATTCCACCTGATGTTTTCAGTTTGAGTGAAAATTTGCAATTACTGGATTTGGGGCTGAACAAAATTGAAACGCTTCAAGAAAATGTTTTTCCCAGCACACTGCGGCGACTTTACTTACAAAACAATAAAATTTCAAGAATTTCAAATATGACGTTTTCTAATCTCAAGAACCTCGAGCTATTAGTGCTCAGAAACAATCCGTTGTTGAACATGGATCCAGATTCCTTCTCAGCATTGGTGGAACTCAAAACCCTGGACCTGCATTCTACAAATTATACGAATTTTCCAATTCTGCGAAATCTACCAAAGATTGAGACGATTATCTTATCATATCGTGATACGAGACGATCGGCTGTACCGACAACAAATCAAAACGCAGGGAATAACACAATGTCGGAAATGTCACTTCCGCTAAGACTTCTCGAAAATTTAACAAATTTACCCACAGATTTCCATGATTCGATTGGGAATCTGAGTAATCTAGTCGACCTAACATTGACAAGTATTGGTTTGGAAAGTCTTCCAGATTTTAAAGACGTCCCGAAATTAGCCAAACTTAAGCTCAATCAGAATAAAATTAAAGAAATCCCAAGGGATTCTTTCTCCAGTTTGACGTCTTTGACCAATCTCGATTTGAGTCAGAATTTCATCGAAGTTTTCTCAGGAATACGTGCCCAAAATCTGGACGAATTGGATGTCAGCCAAAATAACATCAAGAATCTATCGTCAGACGCTTTTAACGGTGTGCCAAAAATTACTCGATTGAAGTTGCAGAAAAATAAGGTACGTATTTTCCGTTAAAAAAAACACCATAACTTATTCAGAAGCAGTTCCTATATCCCAAGGCTTATAATTTTAAAAGCAATTAATTGAAATTCATCCGTAAAGTTGAAGCAACTAGAAGGTGTATTTTAATTGCAAACTTCTTGCTAGTCGCCATAAAAATGCTAAAAGGAATGCTATTCCTTGCAACCACACTCATTATTTGTCTCAGATTATGATGCAAATGTTGGTCTTAGTTAGCGTAAATATAATTGAAATGCGAATGCTACACCCACATCACACGTAGAATATTGAATTTGTATTTACAAGTTTCAAAATGATTGAGTGCAAAGTGCAAAGTTTTCAATACATATTACTACTAACTATACCACATACAGACAGTTTGTATTAGTTTTTGCTAAATTGCGCCATGCACCATTTTAGAAAAATGTAGTAAGGTATTTTTCCAATAAAAATTATTGAAGGTGAGCAATTTTTTATAGTGTTTTGTGGTAAACTCATACTTCTTGACGAAACGCAATCTGCGGAACGAGTAGCACACAATCACAAACTGAAAATCTTTAGGCTCTGCTCTGTCTCTACTCTAACATGCTCTTCAACAAATTGCTCGTACTTGTGGCCTGTTGGCCTAACAAATGAAGAATTACAAATACTACACAAAAATGCTAGCAAGCCAGTAACAATCCTAAACCCTGTAAACAATGCCATTGAAATCTTTGTAATCTTAATTAATTTGTCGCTGATTATGGTTACAGATTGATTACATTCATCCAAATGCTTTTGAGTCCCTCACTCATTTGAAATACCTGGATTTGTCTGAAAATAATGTCACAACTTTGTCACATCTACCAATGCTACCAGCTGCTCCTCCTGGAAAAGAAGAAGCAGTCTTCATAGAAGAATTTGGTCAACAATCCGTCTTGAGGTTTTGTCTTAGGCTTGAAGAGCTGAAGCTGAGTCATAATAATATTAATGCAATTTATGATGACTGGAAATTATTAATGGCAAAACTGCGGATTCTTGACTTGAGTCACAACAAACTAAGCAAACTTTTTGTGTTTGACATAAATTTCTTCGCGAGGTAAACATGATATATTAAAATGCAAGAGCATCACGATAAAATTTCATTACTTGTTTTTCTTGAATTTCCTGTTTAGAAATTTAAAGTTGGACTTAAGTTTCAACGAGATCTCGACTGTGTCAATGAATCATGCGGACTATTTATTGGACGGGGCTGAGAATCGGGCGTTGACAATAAAAATGGATCAGAACCCCTTGAACTGTGACTGCTTGCTAATAGCATTCAGGGTATTTAATCTCCAAGGAATTACATTTGACTACAGAAATTTGAGTTGTGCTGAACCTCCTAATTTGAAAGGAATTCAATTTCGATCGGGTAACTATTTCTCAAATCATTCGAAACAAGTCTGTATTCAATTGAAATTTTAATCAACACAAAATTGGTTGTTTTCAGTGAAAACTACGGATTTAACATGTCCATTGGATCAAGCGTTTGGGTGTCCTTCAGTTTGTTCTTGTTGGAAAATTCCAGTCAATGAAACAATTATTGTCGACTGTTCTTACCGGAATCTCTCTGACATGATTCCTAGTATGCACGGGTTCAATGGATCCAACAAGAAATATTTTGTTTCATTGAACTTGGCAGGAAACGGGATCTCTAACCTGAATGCGAACCATACGAAAAGTAACTATAGTTGCAATAGCACTCAATTGTTATCATTATTATGGAAATCTTAAAAATTTTTACTTTGAATAATTTGCAATTCAGATCTGTCAGATCGTGTCACTCAGATTGACTTCACTGAAAATGAATTTGTTGACTTGTCTTTTCTTGGCCTCCTTGCATCAAACAACAAGACAACTTTCTACTTGGCTCAAAATAAATTTAACTGTGATTGTGAATTTCACAATACACTTCGAAGTCACTACAAACAAATCTCAGACTATAAAAACGTGTCATGCTTAAGTGAAGGAGCAAATTATGATGGACAATCTGTTCGGTGGTTAGTCGATGAAATCCCAGAATCTCAAATTTGTCCAAACGACGCACTTTCAGCAGAATTACGAGGACTTGTGATTGCGGTCGGAGTTCTTACTGCCTGCGTAGTCATTCTTGTCGCCATTTATATTCGACATGGATGGGCGCTGAGAGCATTTTTGTATTCAAAAGGAATCGGGTGTTGCCTAATGCAAGATGATTCCGCAGAAGATAATGAAAAGATTTACGACGCATTTGTGTCATTCTCGCATAAAGTAAGTTGAACCAGGGAATTTTGCAATACCTTTTTTTGACCTGATTTTCTGACTAAAATAAAAATATTTTGTTGTCCTTTCTAAAGGATGAAGATTGGGTATTGCAACAATTAGTGAATCGACTGGAGGAGCAGGAAGGATTCAAATTATGTCTTCATTTTCGTGATTGGACTCCAGGGGATTGGATTCCTGACCAAATAGTTCGTTCTGTCGATAAGTCCAGAAGAACCGTTGTCATTTTATCCAAGAATTTTGTAGAAAGCATTTGGTCAAGATTAGAGTTCAAAGCTGCGCACTCTCAGGTTGTTATTAATTTTGTTAATCAATGATTGGAGTTGTCTACAGGAAGAACAGTAATGATGATAATTTACGTGAATCCTAAATATTTTTGCAGGCTTTGAATGAGAAAGGAAATCGACTAATTCTTATTCTAATGGGAGAAGACTTGGTGGACAGCGACGTCCAAGACGATGATCTCAAAGTATATATGAAGATGAATACATATTTAAAATGGGGTGACCCATGGTTCTGGCATAAACTTAAATATGCACTTCCGCACAAAAAATCTGTGTCAGTTCAAAACCATTATGTCAAACAGCAGCAGCGAGAACGTGCAATTCAGTTGGACAAACTCAGAACAAAAATGGAGAGCTCTGTCGTTTGAAATGGGAATGTAGAATTTGCTGGTTCAATATTTTGCATTTACATTAGCAGTCACAAAATGCTCACTGTGAATATTTAAGTTTGTGCCTTGTGTTATCGTTACATAAGGTATTGTTGTATGGAAATAAATCCAACCAGCACTACTTTTATTATATGTCGTTTTCTTGTTGCATTTTACAACTGTTAATAGAAGCTAGTTTCCTGAAAATAATCGCTTGAAGTGACTCCGAAAATCCTGAAAATTCAACAATTTACGAAGCAATTTCACAAAGTTTAAATGGAGCATACGATGAGATTGACAATTTTTTATTTGAGCCAAAATGACGGGTTTAGCAGCAACTTTGCGTTGTGTAACATACCGCTGATTTAAATTATGGAATTTATTAACCTCATCTCGTCCTTATGATTTTGAATAAAAAATTGCAGAAAGCTGCAATAAATTCGTTGGCACAAAATTTTACGATAACGATGATTTTTTACTACTAGGTATCCAAGACTACAACTTTCAATAATCAAACTACTGTTCTGTTTTTCTCAGCTTCGAAGTGCAGCATTGCTTTTTGCTTTAATTTGTTACCTTAGTAATCAAATGTTTGCATAAAAATTTTGGCGAAAATTGATACCCCAGAGCTTTTAATTTCGTTTCATTCGTGCGCCCGTTTAGCTAGCACTTGCACGTTTCGCATTTTCGGTCTCCA
>JAQGCM010002862.1:0-10214 GCA_034699705.1 Hymenaphorura dentifera
CACCGTGTAAACCATTCTCACAATGTAATTACCCAGTTATGGGAAATTGTGTTACGTAAAATAAATAAATAAATAAACGGTGGAAGAAAGAACTTTTGCTAGAATTTGTCAGCATATAAAAACTCATCAAAGCGAAACGGTTTTAATTTTGGTTTTCATATGAACGACAAAAGGCTAACATTAACATTCCATCTGAAATTCTTATTTCGAAAGTGGAATGAATGTGGAATTGAGGTTCCACCGATACCGAATCAATACGGCTGTTCGTCAGCCCCGATTATTGACAACAGGAATTTCGACCATTAATTCCTTTCTATTTTGGGTAGAAGATTTTATGGTCTTGTTCTGAAGCCCTTCGCTGAGGCTGGCTGAGGCAATGATAAATTCTCGTATTGGCAGTGCGAATCGAATCACTGCAACAATGCAAATCTAACCTCAGATTAATTCGATCCAACTTTTTAAAATTATTCACGGTTTCTGATGATCAAATAGTTGACGTCATCGGAGTAATGATTTCCCATGTGTATAAACTCCTACACCCGGAAACAAAAAAATTCAAGGTGCAGTTTGTAATTGTTCAGACATCATAAAAATTGAGAAGCATAAGTTGCAATTTAGCCTTACATTGCAAGCAATTATGTTGCCTCATAATATTAAATTCATCCAGATCTAAAATGGTTGAAATTTATAGCACTCCTTAATTGCTCATTAAAGATGTATTTGGAATTTTCTGAAGTTCTTGTCAGGTAAACTGCGTGAACGTCAATAGAACGAAGGCAAATTGGAGGTTGAAATTTTAACCGTCCCTGAATCTAATACATTAGGAATAAGATTTAGTACAAAAAGCCGCAATGAATAGCAGTTTGGCTGTATTTTGCAGAAACCGTAAAAAGCCTTTACTTTGCTCGTAAATTTTTAAATATCCTCGTCAGGAATTGGGACAATTTTGTTCGCCTCTTGCCATTAATCTGCATTGGAATATTATGTCGGTTTAGTTCATCTTGAAGACAATGCGCTTAAACTGGACTCGCCTACCAATTAGTAAAATTCCTTGCCGATTACAACAAACAAATTATGTCATTCGTAACATTAACGTATTACCAGGAATTAATGATTTTTGGACAACCGTCCCAGCCATCGCATTGGATCTGAGATTGTAACATTTGCAGCTTATTCACATTTTTCACACGACAATGTACTTAGCCGTGTGGCATATTGCACAATTGGGACGTATTAATCCCTCTCAAGCATTGCAAACAAGAGCTGATGGTAGGGAATCTTAAGTCAAAATTCTGCAACAACTTCCAATCAAATTATTAAAATTGGTAGGCATTGAAATCAATTAATTGTAACTCATTTTAATCGCTGGATTGCAATTTGTAATATAGAAAATATCAGTCGGCTACACCGATCAAAGTTTCAGTTTTATGGAATAAAAATTGATACTCGTATTTGCTGGGCTTGATCTTGAACTGAAACCACGTTAGGAACTTTTTTTAACTTACGAGTAACTCAAGTGAAATAGCCAAATGGTAATTAGCATGGTAAATAGATAATATCACTTTCTGGAACACCAAATGAATTGCAAACACATTCAGTAAGTTTTTCGTTGGATTTCATCTAAACAGGGTGCAATCAACGGAAGCTAAGTTTTGGAATTGAGATAAAAAATCGGTCCTTTAATCAAACGTTAGAATTGATAGATTTTGATTTGATTAAATTCAAATTGTCAGAATTTCTCTGCAGAAGAAAAAGGTTTTATTTTATTAAGTAAATCCTGCATCAGTTAACTGATGCTTTTTAAAACAACTTATTTTTTCACAATGGGATATTTTATATCTACTCTAAAAAGCTCCATATTTTTGTTTTGCTGCTCCTTATAACTTCAATTCTTGGCCGTTCCTCCAAACCGGTAAGGAAGTTGATCGGCATCAGCTATTGATAACAAATAAGATGACCATTCTTGTTTATTTGGACCGAACACTTTTAAACCGTTGCGAGTCGTCTCGGACATGAAAGGCTTCACAATTTCAACTACTGGTAGAGCAATCCTATTCACATTAATGGCAACCAAATGCCGAATGTATCCCGGGTAATGATTTTCCAGGTGAGAAAACCAATCAATGTAGACGCTGATACCTGAAGATTATATTAAAAAATTGTTCAAATTTTGTTTGAACGCTAAACATGTGGAATCTCTTTAAAAATCTGGCGAAAACCATGTCATAAAGTCCTTACATTGCAAGCAAATGTGTTGCATACGGTTAAATCCAGTCATATCTAAAATTACAGTGAATTGATCCACTACTGGTTCTTCTTTACTCATTAAAGTTGTGTTTTGGAGTTTCCTAAGCTCGTTCAATCCCCTTTCCAACGCTTGATCAAAAAGTCTGATGGCGACTTTACGTTTCCCAGCGAGAATCAAATTTCTTAGCGGAATATGTGTTGGAGTGATCAGACCGACTGTGGAATTTGGAAATCTCATATTTAAAAATAATAAAAATACGTTAAACCAAGTTGCGTTTAAGCAATTCTCACTTGGGCGTCCTTCTTTATCAAAGCCTTCAAAAATATAAGGTGCTGTTGGAAAATTATAAACAACTTCATCAACAATCGAGTCAATTTGGTTTTCTTTCCGCCATTTAAATGTCTGTTGAAGAAACAACATCATTTTTTGTGAGTAGCATGTGTGAGCTTATCCGTTTTCTACCTCTGAAGGTTTGCTTACCTCCCGAATCATTTTGTGTGCAGCATCTACGTCCAGTTTTCTTGCTAGAAAGTTGAATTATTAGTATCATTATTCAAAATTTAACAATATACGAAACTAACCTCGAAGCCAGCGTATTAAAAAGTTGTCCGTATTGTAGAATTCATCTTCGCCTGTTATATCGGGCACGAGTTGACGAAACTTGAAAAAACAACACAAAAATTTACGAAAAGTTCGGCATTATATTTTCAGACTAATTTCAAAATGTCGAATACCCTTTCTAAAGCACTCAATTCCTTTTCAGAATATGCAGTTTTGCATTCAACAAAAGAGTAAGTAGTGCAAATCACGAGCAAACAAGCCCAAATTATATGTGTATCCATATCAGTTTATAGTTTATTAGCGACACTCTAAAGGATTCGATGTTTGGAATTCTAATGCATAGATTTCACCAAAAGTTCCGCATATTCATAGTTTTCATTTGGCCTTGAATCGGGTAAAAACAAACTGGAATAAAATAGAAAATGGTCCCTAGACCAATTTAATAAATCGAACGGATTGAATAAAATGGTCAAATGATCGTTTGGCCAGTACACAAGACTGAATTCACCAAATGGGGTATGCCTCTGGGGAACCTCGGTGTTTGGTGCAATGAAGAAGGGTCGTTTTTAGGTGATATGATGCTGCCACGCCAAGGTTCAAATTAGCAAAATTCCTCCCAAGGAACTCTTTCACACACGAAATTGACTAACCCACCTCCAGGGCGAGGTCCATAAAACATACTCAGCGGTTGTCTTTGTACATATCCTTAATAATCGATTGATAACGTTTTCGACATGATCGGTAGAGAATTGTATGGACAAAGCGGTTGGATAGAATCCCAGAAGCGGAAGCATTTCCTGGTTCCAATCAAATCAAGGCATGCGCATTTCTTGACATCCCTAGAAGGCTATCCGCTTCAAACTGTAAGTAGCCATATTTGCTGCCAGCTACATTGATTCGTACTGTAAACTACCCCCACAAGGGTAGATTTGAATGAACAGTGCAGAAATATGACCCGTTTACAATTTCTCACATGAACCCAACAAGAAATATGACCTTTAGTGTCTGCCCAGCCAGACAAAACGACTGTATAGGATTTTTCGAGCTTGCAATAAAAACAATTAGTAAAAACTACAACCTACCATTACTGGATAACCAGTACTCTCGTGCTTTCTTGACCGCAAAAACAAGTTACAAATTTTTTACTAAGTGAGTGAGACAATCACAATCACGCAAGATAAACACATCTCCTCATCACTCAAATAATTTTAAAAGCATTGCATTTTTTTTTATTTGTCTGAAGTTAGGTGAAAAAATCCGAGAATTGCGTCAGAGTTTGTTTTCCCCAAAACTACTAGCTCACCTCGTGTTTACAAAAACTTATTCCAAACCAAATTTGTAACAAATGTATCATGATTAGTTCAGGACTGGATTGGGCTTCTTACAAATCACGTCAGTCAATTAACAATGTACGATTATTATTTTTCTTCCTCCACTCCGAAGTAAATTTTGCCCATTTTATGTTCAGGAAATTCCAAGCCGAAAACCTTCCAAGAACTTCACGAACAACCAGTAAGGAATTCCGAGTTCAATGAAATTTCTGAAATTCTATATGAGCCATGTTTACTGTTTATAAATGCGAACTAGCTAATGATTTATTGACTCATGACTTTGGGTTGTATTGTGAGCTACGACACTGATAATGCAAGTAAACAATAAACACACCAATGTATTAATTTACAAAAAAGTATGGTAAGTAAAGTTTGCATTTATCAGTTTACCCAAGACACACATACATTAAAGCTAAAAATTACCATAAAAAACAAGTATTGTGGATTTAATGAACTTGTCGCCTCTTAAATTTGAACTCTCGATGTTCCACCAAATCTATATGGTAATTGGTTAGCTGGAATTATAGAGAGTAGATACTCTGTCCATTCTTTTTTGTTAACGCCAAAAACTTTTAACCCCTTCCGAGTGGATTCCGACAAGTAGGGCTTGATCAATTCTACGAACGGCACTGCAACTCGACTCACTGCAAAAGTAACAATGGGCAATATACCAAACGTTTTAAAATTGAGCTTACGATATTGACAGGAAAATAATAATTCAATTTTTTTGCTAGATTTTCCAATACGTTCGAATTGTTTCGAATCTTTCTCGGAACAATTTCGAATACAGTCTAGCCCGCTTAATATGATACGGCTAATCCGATTTCTACTTAATACGACAGGTTTTGGGAATCCTCCCAAAACAGTATGCCCATAAGAACAGTGCTAAAAATGATGGCTATAACGATGTTCTTGTTAAGACGTAGGGTCCCTTCAGTATCGTACTAAACGGGCTCGACTGTACTTTCGAATTGCTGTTTCGAATCTTTTCGAAACATTTTCGAATAGTTTCGAATTGTTGTTTCGAATCTTTTCGAAACATTTTCGAATACTCACGATTTATAAAAACTAAATTTTTGAGGCCTCCCGGGTAATAGTTTTCCAGATGAACAAACCAAGCCGTGTAGATTCCAAGACCTGGAATAAAACCCCATTTTTGGATCTCATTTTTTGAGCTAATTTCATGAGTTTCCTTTTTAAAATTTTACATTGAAGGCAAAGATGTTGCCGAGCATTAAATCCACTCAAATCCAAAATCGCTGTGAGTTGATTAATACTATCACCATTGTATGTTACGTTTGCGATTTTTTTAAGTTCATAGAATCCTTTCTCCAGCATTTGATCAAAAACTCGGATTGGGACGTAGCGCTTCCCACCAACTACCAATTTTCTCAGATCCACTGAAGTTGGAGTGAAAAGAACAACTGCAAAAAAAATATTTAGTTGAATTATTTGCTCAGAAATCAGTTCTTCGGCATTTTAATGAAGCTAGCCACTAACTGGGTCGCCCTTCTTTGTCATATCCAGTAAATGTGTATGGTGGAGATGTGAAATTATAAATCGTTTGATTGAGCAGTGAGGCGTCGATTTTGTTCGATATTCGCCACTCGAATGCCTAGGTAATTTTAAATTACAATTTGAGTACACATTTAATAAAATGTTGAAGATTATTTGCATTTCAATTCTGTACCTCCCTCATCATTTTGTATGCACCAGCGACGTCCATGTTCCTTGCTAAATTTTCAAGAAGAATTTAATATAAAATGTAGAATAATGTTTGTTAAATTAAGCACTGCATACATGAATGTGTTCAACAAACCTCCCAACCACCGCATCAAAAACTGGTCTGTTTGATAGAATTCGTCCTGCGCTATCAAAGCTGACGCCAATCCACGCAGCTATAAAATAATACATTAAAATTTTAGTCTGTCCTAAACAATTCTGGTTGATTAAGATTGATTAAGTTACCCTTGCAATTGCTTGTTTTTCTTTTTCAGAATATTCAATTTTACTTTCCGCAAGACTGAAAACCACGAATAGTAAGAGTCCACATTTGGTGAAGAATTTCAACGATGCCATTTTTAAATTAAAAATATGTGATTGAAAAAAGACAAGTAGTCGTTATTGAAGGACTTCTGACAAATTAATGATGTTTTGTTGCACGGCAATTCTCATTTTCGTGGAGAATAATATATTGACCTTGAAGAAGTTTGATAAGAATTCGGGTCAAAATTAATGCTTAGTGAAGAGGATTTATTAGATTCTAACAATTAGTAGAGAAGATTTCATGAATTGTTGCGAAATAGCTCACATCCTGAATATATCATATTTTTTATTTATTGTATATCATTCTCCAATTCCCTCTGCATCATGTAGAGAACCGATCTTATATTGTTTCTGGAATTTCCGCTGGCACTGAAAGAATTTGATATCGAGGTTCACACCATATTGCTCCAAAAAAAGCTTGGGAAATTTTCGAACATAGTTCAATATTTATTGTGGAAATTAATCTTCGCAAGTGTTTTTATTTTCCCAAAGTGTGGTATGAATGATGAGCTATACTCGACAAATAGCATTCGCAAAAATGATCGAAATCGGTTTTAAGGTTTGCCGAAAGTTCTGTGGGACGTTTCTGTTGACTCAGCGAGTATCAAACCTACGATTTTAGACGTAGTGGTTTCTACAAATGATTGTAGAAAATTCTGACAAGGTATCTTGGGTCAAAACTGGATTTTTTCAAAAAGTCGAAAAATTTTGTTTACGTCGGGCCTAGGAAAATCATAACCACTTGTTTTGCTCAGAATTAAATCTAGAGTTCGATTTCTTGTGCGATGATGCGTACTTTAAAATCTCAGTTTTGGTATGGTTACCTAATGTGACTATGTTATATTGTGTGAGCGATGAGATTGACCATAGCAACTCAAAGTTTATTTATTGTTAACATCACGCTAACAATAAATAAACTTTGAGTTGCTATGAGATTGACGACTTTAGGAATTTGGGAATTATATTTGGATTAAATTTATTAAGGCCTGTTAAATATGGAAACGTAGAAATTATTCCCATAGAATACAATGCGGCTTGCTTTCCTAATTCCAATCTTTTGAGCTTCGTCATTCATTTCCTATAAATTGTTGCATTTATCCAGCAGAATTTTCCTCGACGAGAGAAGCACAGCAAACACTCTACATCTAAGTGAAATTAGAGTTAAGAAACTGGCTACCTGACAGATAATATAGCTAAAGTGCAAAGCATCTGATAGCATTTAAATGAAAGTATGGAATAACATCTTAATATTTATCAAAACACATTTAACCTTCGATTTATGTATTAGCAAAATTTTATTTCTGGCCTTTTATAAATATTAAAATATATTTTTAATAAAAAATTCTCCAAAGGGGAAGAGCTAGGGCATTCAAGCTAAGGATTAATAAATTACTACCAAACTTTATGTACTATTTCAAGATCGCTCTGTGGCCGATTTTCATATATATGATGGCTTAATGAAGCTTTTGTTGGATGAAGCTTGGAAGGGGCCTGATATTTTGTTAATTGTGAGGGAGAAACGGCTAAAGGCTCTAATCGATATGGGTGCTACAAGGTGCAAATATTTTTCTGAAATCTAATTTTTTCTCTGAAATCACTAACTCTATCTTTAAGATAAATATATTAAAATCGGTTCGGATAACATTTACAAGCCATACTAAACTGCATTCTTTGAGGTTCCGCCAAATCGATAAGGGAGTTGATCAGGTGAAATAATAGTGTGAAGATATTTGGACCATTCTTGTCTATCAGGGCCAAAAACTTTCAAGGCTTTCCATGTGGAATCCGATACAAATGGTCTAGTAAACTGTATTGCTGGTAATGCAAGCCGGTTCACATTTATGCAGACCATGTGGCTCAAAGCACCTGAATCACAGAGTAATATAGAGTCGCATTGGGCATGGGAGTACACAAAAAAGAGACGGCTTCTCTTATGGAGATGAATTTCGGAGTTGTCATGGTAACAAATTAATTCTTGCTGGGAGGGCACAGGGAAAAATTAAAATTTTGATCAACAAAAATTCATCTCCATAAGCTTAACCCAGGGCCGTTTTTTTTTTTTTGATTTTTCAATTGATTTTTCAATTGATTACCTGGATAATAATTTTCGAGATGAAGGAACCATTCAACGTAGATTGAAAGACCTGGAAATCAGAACAACGATTTAATCTTTGAAATCTTTCAGTAGTTTTAAAATTGAATAGGCGAAATAACTTCTTTGAATTATTGTTTCTTCCAAAAATGCTTTGGCCTAGTTTCGAGGTGTTACTTTTATTTCAGTTGGAAAGTTGAAATAATATATGTATCGGATTAGACAATTGACACTGGTGAAGATAGCGATCTTGTTAATTTTTTGCTTAAAAATTCCAGAAGGGGTAACCACAATAAAATCTTTAGGTTTTATTGTGGCCATTTTTCAAACGCTTGTTAGTATTCCCTTCTAAAATTTCTCTCTTTAGCAAAAGTATTCGTTCTGTAAGGCTGCATTAACGTCCTGATGATCGCAAAAAGCGGCATCATCGGTTACACCGATAGCATGAGAACGGAAATTCGACGAGCCTTGCAAAAGAATAAAGATACAAAGTGGTGGGGCACACCAAGAGGATATTTTTTACAATTTGTAATTTTTGCAAAGATTTGTCACCTCATGTCAGTTTAATGCAGAAAATTCAATTAACCACTCGGTTTCAATATTCGTAAAAGTTTGAAATCTATTTGAGTTCAGTTTTCATGATGCGCATGATGCGCATTATTCTGCTATTCGGATCAAGTCATTTAAGAACTGCTTACACTGAACGCAGAAATGCTGTCTTATGTTGAATCCTCCCATGTCAAGAATAGCGGTGACTTGGTCAACACGTTCCCCGTTGCTCATTATAGTTGTAAGATTTTTGAGCTCATGAAATCCTCTTTCGAGCATTTGATCAAAACATCTGATCGCAACGTCACGTTTTCCAGAAAGTATGAGCTTTCTCAAATCAATTGATGTTGGTGTGAAAAGAACGACTGCAAAAACAACGCAGAATTTGCCGTTTAAAATGCCAAAAACAATAACAAAAAATGATTGAATATAAATTTTAAATTATGAAATTAACACACTTGGTCTGCCTTCTCTGTCGAATCCTTGGTAAACGTAAGGTGGAGTTGTAAAATTATAAATGTTTTCATTCACAATATTGTCAATGTTGTTTTCCATTCGCCATCTGACTGCCTATTTTTTCAAAATATTATTTTGATCAAATGGCCAACAAATTTTGTACATATTGCAAGAGTTTTTCACTGTTTTAAAAACATTTTACCTCACGGGCCATCCTATTTGTGGCATTGATGTCCATGTTCCTGGCTGGTTAACATAAGCGTTTCATGAGCATAAAATTGCACGAAAGTATTTATTGAATTTTGACTGCTAAATGCTTTAGTAGTACGCTAATTTTTTCTACGAACCTCTGAGCCATCGCATTAGAAATTCGTCAGATTTGTAATATTCGTCCAATTCCAAGAGATCGGCTACTACTGGGCGGTACTGTGACAAACAAAATTGTCAAGCATGAGAACTTTTAATCAGCGAACTTTTGCTAAAAAAAAAACAGAAATTAAGCGAGCAAGTAGTTACCTGTTCTAATATTTGTCGTTCTTGTGGCGTATACTCGATTTTACATTGCACAAAACCAAAAATAACGTACAAGCAAATCACGAAAAAATACTTTGTATATTTTTTATTTCCCGTCATTTTAAAATTCTAAATTCAGAGTCTACTAGTTCTTGACTATTCAACGTTTGTGCTATTAATGCGACTGATTGCTAATGAGACGCTAGAATTAAAATCATTAACTGATGTGAACATTCTTTGTCGTAAGCTCCGTCAGTCAGTCAGTTATAATTCTTTGCAATTCACATAAATGATCATTAACATTTAGTTTTCCCTTAATTTTGTAAATTCTTGTGAACATGAAATAAAATAAAATGCAGCAAAGCAGCATTACTGTGCATGCACGAAAGAGAGTGAAATGATTGGATAATTGTAAAAT
>JAQGCM010002863.1:0-10214 GCA_034699705.1 Hymenaphorura dentifera
CAGGGGGGGTCTGGGGGGCGCAGCCCCCCAGCCAGCATTTCTGATTAAGATCGCCGCTTGGGGCCTTTCACCGTGCGGTGCGGCCAAACTTGTTATTGCCTAGACTGATCTTGGGAGTCGAGACAATGGGTCGAGACAGTTGTCAACCTCTGCCTTACCTCTACCCCAGAATGGTTTTTTGACGAAAGGGACGAGAAATGCAAAACCAGCCCTTATATAGACAACCGCTGGACCGTACAATGAGACGGTACAATGGGACGGTACATGGGACGGTACAATGGGACGGTACATGGGACGGTACACTGGACGGTACATGGGACGGTACATGGGATGGTACATGGGACGGTACACTGGACGGTACATGGGACGGTACATCAGCACCCTCATACCTTACTTTAACCAAGGTAAGGTATGAGGTTTGAGAGTTATGCGGGTATTTGATTTGCATTCTGCCACTGCCAACTATTTTCAGAGATTGTTTGAAAACTAGCGTTAATACTACCTCAAGATCTGCTTGGGTGCTCGTCATTTTTTCGGAATCAGCAAAATTCTACAAGAAATGTATTTGTTTTTAGTATTCCCGCAGTCTTGGGGCCAACGTTGGCGAGTGGGTTGATGTGTACGGATTCGATGATGATATTTTGTCAAACATTCCTGATGTCAAGGCTGTGATGCTTCTCTTTCCAGTTACACCGCAGGTTAGCAATGAAAACTAAACTGGGTTGTGACGGAGGAATAATTTATTCTAATGTATAGTTCCACTTTCCACTACGTAATCAATCGAGAGCTTGCTGCCAAAAACTTATTTGATATGTAGCAACCGTGAATTTTCTAATTTACAGTACGATGCCTTCTGTGATGAAGAAGACAATAAGCTTTCAGAGAACCAAGTTCCTGCACCAGATTTGTTTTACATGAAGCAGACGATTCGAAATGCTTGTGGTACAATTGCAATCATCCATTCGATTGCCAACAATATCGAGAGGTAATGAATGAAGTTTCCTAATTTCCTACTGCACAGAAGGCTGTGAAACGGGAAAGCTCAACGATTGTCGATGTGACGAATTAGTATAAATGTGTGGAAGAAATAGATAATTTTCTTGTGGATTATTCGTTTGCAGTCTGCAACTCACCGATGGAACATTAAAATCATTTCTGAATGAAACAAAGGGTTTGACTCCAGAACAGCGCGGGGAAAAGCTCGAAAAGTGTGATAAACTTGCTGAAGCTCACGATGAAAATGCAAATGATGGTCAAACTGCTGCCCCACGTCCGGATGAAGATATTCTTACTCACTTTGTAACTTTTGTGGAGCACAATGGCCAACTGTATGAGTTGGACGGTCGTCGTAAACTTCCTGTCAATCATGGCTCAACTTCAGCTGATAATTTGCTTAAGGTAAACTGTCAATCCTAAACATCATGCCTCGTCTGTGTGTGAACACTAATCGTAATCGACTAGATTATCATCGAATTCGGCTAATTTTGATTTTCTTTTGCAGGATGCTGCTAAAGTTTGTGAGTTTCGCATAAAGGCTTTGGAGAGTGACTCGTCTTCCGAATACCGTTTCTCGGTCGTGGCTTTGTCCTTGAATCCTTAACAAAAATTGTGATATCCACTCTAACTCCAACCCATACCGGTCAAAAATAAGAATTTGCTTTATAATAGTCTTAATGGTCAATTCTGAACATTTTGGCTTAAGCAAATTGCTACTAAGTCTATTAATTCTCATATTTGTACGAATTATACTCGGTGGAAATAAAGTCTGAATTGGTCTCGTCTCGGGAGCGCTTGTATACATCATATACATTTAAGACCATCAATTAATAGATTAATCGGTACTTTTTCTGCGTGGTTCTTTAAATCTTTAAATTTTTTAGTATAGTTTGCAGTGCCTACGAAATTAAATAAAATGCTCTAAATAAATTTTTGACAGAGAGTTAACGAAATCTTGAATGGAAAGGGTATAGATTACATTTCACATAAAGCTGAATCAGCATTTAGAAGATCTTAGTCTGTTTGGAAAATCAAAATCACCAAAATTAAGTACTTTCGCGTCAATAATTTGAAATAAAAATTATAGATATTTATACCTATTTTATTAGTTACACAACTGTTTTCTAATTTGTATTCTGTATGAAACGGAGCATGACTGTAATGGTTCATGTTGTCACTTTATTTCAAAACAAGCATTTTAAACAACCATACCATAAACAATATCTACACTTCTGCTCTTAATTAATTTGGATCGAATCTGCATTAAACATTGTCGGCATGCACATCCAAGTGATGGGCGTTACAATTGGTTTGACACGATTTTAATAATGTAGTAGTCAAACTAGTCAAAACTACTCTGTTTTCTTGAGACATCCACGGCTACAATCTAATTTTCGTTCGGGTCAAAATGAACTACATCACGTCAGTTGTGAGAAATATAATTAACATTTTTATAACTATTTTGAATTGTGGTGAACAGCCGTTTCGTGAATTCTGCCAAGCCGTGAATTTTATCGTTGAACGAAACTAGATATATTGGGACCCTTATTCAATGCCTTGAATTAAAAATGAGACGATAAGGCCTAGTTTTTCGTTAATAATTAACGAAAAGCAATAATTATTATTGCGATTGAGTGCGCTCATCATAGCAATTTCATCTTTTATATGAGTCTGTTGGTTCTGTTGTGATGGCCAGGCACACGTTAAGAAATTGTGCACTAAAATACACGAAAATGCGGCAGCTGCCAGGAAAAGCTTCAATTTTGGTAGAATTATTTCTAGTTGAGTATTTCTACAGTTCGCGTGGCTGATGCTATGATTTATTCAAGTTCATTACAAGACAACATTCGTCTCTTTTTTTCATAAACGTGCCGATCAACAACAAAAGTGTGCGCACAATTTTGCAATTCTAAATCTGTTTTTGCTGACCACCAATATTCTTGGACTTCAGTCTTAATAAAGCCATAAAATGAGCAAAGGCTCCGCGAAAGTGAACGACACGTCGAAGTTCAGCCAAAAACCTTCAAACCTACTTCGGATTTTGAAACAGTATTCTGTAGCTGCTTGGGTTTATTTCCATTTCGATTTGACTCAAATGGTTTTCCCAGTCGAAGCACAATTCTACACACAATTTTGTCGATCACAGTAGTTACGATTGTTGGAATCGGATCTTCTTGTGCTCAGCTAATCTCAATATAAAAGTTTGTAGTAGTACAATCAAACTGGAGCACATCATAGATTTATTCGTTTATTGTAGTTTGACCCTCCGACAGACACAAAATCGAATTTTTATTTGAAGTTTTAGGTACATATTACAATAAATTAAGACACTTTTGAATCATAGGCTTCGCTATCAATCCAAGCCTTCTACTCTGCATGATTTGCATGGGTGATTGATGATTGGAGGAGCACAATTTCAACAGTGAAAATTACACTAAGAATTTGCAGCATGAACGGTTTTGTCACATTGAAACAACCAAATCCCTTCAATCCAATGTCAGAGTGAGTCATTTGATTTTCAAATCTTGCAATCTGACCGAATATGTAATCAAAATCTTTAAAATCCAAGATTTCAGTATTACGTCTTATACAAAAAAAATGTGAACCTGTGGAGAATAAATTTCTGGTGGACATTTTCTCAGCAAAGAGCGAACACTCATTGCGTGTTCATTAATTTTTGCAGCCGACAAGCAAACCATGAACGATCGCATTATGATGTGAAGAAAGGACCAATTTGCGTAGACAGAAGCCATAACTGTCATATTTTCTTCAGCTTGAAGTGTCATATTGAGCTTTCCAAAAAATTAGGCAAAATATAGCAATCTACAAGTTTGTAAGCGCATATCTATCAAAAAGGAAAACTTACGTGCAAACAAATGCTATAAACATTGTGACTAAATGACATGAAAACCAAAGGAGATAAAAATCCTTCCATGGTTGATAGAAAATTCATGAGGGTAGTAAAATCGACCAGTAAATTTTTCCAAATCTGTGGATCTGAGAGAATTAATCAAAAAACGTATGAAATTCCACAGTTTACCACCTGCAGAAAATGGTTTAAAAAAGTCACCCCTTTCAAATCCATTTTCAAACAATTCCACTTTTGCTTGCTTGATGAGAAGTTTAAATTTAAAGTAAAGAGCTCTCGAGAGAACAATTAATAAAATGTCTCCAAAATGGCCCGCATACAAAGAACATTTGTTAGATACGAGGAGAAATGCTAAAGTGATCGGGTGATAAGGAATGACAGCCGAGAGTTGGGGCTCACTCTTTTTGTAAAAATATTCGCCAAGGCTCACATTCGCTCTGGTACTGACTTCTGTGTAGGCAAAAATAATTAAACTCCTATGAAAGCAAATATTACTTAAGGTATTTTTAAGAAATACCCGTGGAATTGTCGTCACTCATGACAAGATGTTTAATGTGCCAAGTCGTGTTCTCTAAGATTATGGATGAGTAGATTAGAATGACAATTGCGTTCGTGTCTCTCCACAAATGCTGGTCCTTGAAAGCAAAGTGCATTTTTAGATACTTCCAGTCTGTCAATATTCTTAGAAATTCATTTGCTTTTAGCAACATAAAGAGATACCTGAAAGTTTGAGAGCGTAAGAGCAAATACATACAATTTTGAGCAATTAAGACAAAGCGCATTGTCAGAAATGATTGCAGAAAATCAGAACAAGTTTTAAGCCTTTACGTGAATAATCCAACAAAAAAGAAAATGACATAATGAGAATTGACGACTAATTCATGGGCGTTTCTCCCGTGTGACAAGAAAAATCCAATGGATCCAATTATAATGTTAATGCTCATCAAGCAACAGGCTGCAATGCTGGCGAAGGTCCCAACTGATTTCCAACTTTATTTTTGAACAAAGAAAAACAAAATACAAACCACCTTTTAGGGAGAAAGAATTGGTGAAAGTCTGGAGGAAGTGAAAGCATGGAATACGTTAACACACTCTCATTTGCAAATCAAACATAAGTACAAACCGGAATTTTAAGATGCCCACATTTCCTTTCAAGACCCCTTCAAATGGAACTACACCCAAAATGCGTCCAAATGCCAGAAACCATCTGAGAATATGGACCAGATCTGCTTCAGATTCTGTGTCCGACTGATCACCTTTTTGCAAATTTCCCACTTTGTCAGAAAACATATCGGAAGTTAATGAAAGGTTATTCTTTTCACTTAATTGTAGTTGGTGGGCTGCTTTGCATTTAGACTTAGCCATTGTGGTGTTATGAAAGCTACATTATGAATTAATCAGAATCGTCTGGACTTGACCCAAGTTCAAAGTGCTACTGATTTAGTCAACGTAGAGTCCTCCCAGTTAAGCTATCCACTGTTAGGGCGTTGGCTGAAAGCATTTGTTACAGCACGCTTACTTTGCAAAGACATTTGTACATTAAAGAGATAACATGAAGCTAGAAATCCTCTCTGCAAATTCATTAAGCGTTTGCAAGCAAGCTTGGGTCTTGAACGTAATAGTTTAGCCCACAAACTTGTCTTTGTCGTTGTCACTAACCTGTCAATTTTGTCATCCACTTTCACTCAATTATTCATAATGAATTGGACAGTGTGATAATGTAGTTGAAGATCGCAAGAAGTGTACAACCAGCAAACAAATGCGACAGACTTGGCATTGAAGAAATGTTTTATTTTTAACCTTACAAGCCTTTCATTATTTTGTAGACTCTTTGGATTTGGGGAGAAAGCAAATTCTTGAATTGAAAAGTGCATCTTTATGAATATGAAGTAGAACGGAGAATATTGATGGATTAACGGAGACGAATAGCTTCCGCACAAATACAAGAAATGCAAGACCCTTTTTCGCACATAACATACTTAAACTAAAAGATAAGAATGAGTAGTTAAACAGTACCACAAAGTGTTTAAACTTTGTCATTATCTCTGACGCTGAGGCTAATGATTCATTTCATGACCACTACTTAAGCTATAATGCCATCTTCAATCTGAAATGCTTTTCGTTTAGTACTACGTGTTTTTATAGTATTTAATTTTGAACTGTTATCTTATTACACTGTGCAGAATTACAAATCATAAAGCGCCAACTGTACAAATCAAATCGCATTTGCCTTAGAAATAGTTTAGTAAATAGCGAACTCGGATTCTCAAAACTATTTAAAACATGCTACCGTTTGCCGAAAACACAATCTTGAAATTCTGCTACACATAAATAAATATAACCGAAATGTATCATCAAGTAAAGTATTCACGACTGTGTTGCTTGTTCGGTGGTGTTACAAGTTGATAAAATGTAATCTACCGGCTCCACCAAATAAAAGTTTGGAAATAAAATATCCCAAACATACTTGAATACGATCAAGATACAACACTAACAAAGAAGAAATAAAGAACAGACTTCACACTAGGAATTTGCTTTAACAATGACTGAAAGTGGTAAGTGTTAAACTCATTTTTTAAACGAAACTTTCGGATTTGGTTCCAGATTCCATAATGTTGTGATTTGTAGGAGTCATTCGCGATAGAGATGTGCACAGTCTTGCTACTCTCTTTAGTCGAGATTCTATGATGGTACAGAATAGGGAACGATTTTCCGGGGCCTTGGACATTCCATTTTCCTATTTAGTGGATATTAAGAGGCAAAACCAACATGCCATGGATGGATCTTATACATTTTTCGCGAGTGTCTTTCCAATTTGGATTAGTAGAAGTAGAAATGTGGTGACTTTTACTCTCCTCATTGATATTCTGAGAGAGAACAGTTTCAACAATATAGCAGGTACAAATTATATTTCTCTTACCTTCATACTTTTATTAATATATTTGTATTATTTGATTGTTTAAGATCAAGTTGAGAAGGAGTTTGGGCATCGCTTTGCGCCCCGGAATGAAATAGTTCCACCCTGTAAGTACTGCTGGGATCTGGGATCGTTAATAGTAACGAGTTAGATGCAACAGCCTTAGATTTTTAAATTTTTTTCTAGCCCTTGCAGACCCACAACTTGAACAAATAAATTTCCGAGAAACAATTAAGCGAAATTTGAATAAACTATCCGACATGACGAAAATCTCAACAAGAATTTTGGACAGATGCATGGAACTTTCAATACTGACAACAAATGACGTCGAGCTGATTGTATGGTTAAGAGCGAAGCGATGTGTTTAGTTTTCAATAACTAAGCTTGACTAATAATGCACCATATTTTAAGGAATTAAACAGAATCTCAAGAAGCAGAAGCAGGAAATTCTTCATGATAATTCGAAAGAAAGATGAGCTAGCATTTCGTGCCGTGGTTCAAGTTATGGAAGAGTCGGAAACTTTTCAAAACTCTGACGTACTAGAAATTCTTAAGAGTGTAATACATTTCATCCAGTGAATCTGACCAAACGTTGGAAGGGCCTCGTGAATCACCGAATCAACACGTTGCTGGTGAATTATAGTATTTATGTTACTCATGTAAACTAGAATTCTGTTAGTTATGATTACGAATTAGAATTTTTTTAAATTGTTTTCAGACACTCCTGCCGTTCTAAATTCCGAATTGGATGACTCTGACATTTGGTTTCAAGTTGGGTATCCGCCGTCGTCTTTCATCGGAAGAGACAATAAGTTAAAATATTTACACGAAACAATCCTGAACATTGGTAGCGCAGACTGCATAGACATAAAATCCCGATTGCTCGTAGTCGTAGGGCTGGGAGGTGAAGGGAAAACTTCATTTATACGGAGATATGCGCAAAAATATTCCGATTTCTTTAAAAATGTTGTTTGGGTGAACGCAGAAACACAGCAGAGTATTGAAAACTCTTTCACAACACTTTTTTACGTTCTGCAAGAGCGAATGAGTCCTAGTCCTCATCAGACTTCCATGATTGGTATGGACCACTTTGACAATATTGTGCGACAGGTCCACAACTATTTCAAAAGTCGAACTAGTCTATTCATTTTTGATAACATTGAAGAGTACGGTCTTTCCACCATTAGTAAATTTCTGCCAGATTTAAGTCCTAAACATAAAAAACCTTACTTTATATTGACTACAAGAAATAGGAACCTTCCAGAATTTATCAAGCACAAATTTGAACTTGGTAATCTTAGCCCCGAGAGTTCTTTAGAATTAGTCAGAACCGAGCTGAATTTGGTTAATCCTTTGCATTGCAGAGATTTGGTGTCCCAACTTGTCGGAAAGTTGCAGGGACTGCCACTTGCCATCCAACAAGCTATTTCTTATATCTGCCATATGCAAAAGCAAAACGGACTCAATTCTAATATTCAAAATTCAATTCAAGAGTATCTACTTTTATTCGATAAAAATTCCTCTGTTCCATTTGAACTAGACTACGCAAATGATACTGTAAAAGCTTACGGTGAAACTATTTTAAGTACATGGCTTGTTTCCTTCGAGAAAATAAGTGGTGAAACCTTTGGTTCAATAGCAATTTATATTGCAAACCTCATTGCTTACTTTGATGCCGACAATATTGAAGTTGACTTTTTCGTTGGGAAACTGGGTGGAGATGAAATGAGAGGAATTAGTCTATTAGCAGCTTATTCCTTGGTTAAAGAGAACATTAGGACACGCACTATTAGTATCCATAGGCTAGTTCAAAAAGTAATCCGAATTAACCTTGAAAAGGAAAGTCAAGCCAAATTTGTGCTGAGATGGGCCTTGAACTTAATGAGTCCATTTAAAGGGGAGTATTCCCTACATCGCGATACATTGTGGGTCCATGCTCTGAAATACAATGACATTGTGAGTGAATTTGCACAGTTTGGAATCAACGCTAATTTTGCAGTCGATTTTGACGATAAAATTAAAGTATCAAAATTTCAAACTACGTTAGACACATTCCGGGAAATATTTGGTTCTGATGATATACGTGTTTTTGAACTCATTTGCTGTAAAATTATAAATATGAGTGATGCTAAGAGTATCAGCGAAGAGGAGTTAGTTAAGACTTTGGTAACATGCACTGGGATGGTGAAGGCTTGGAGTAACAGAATAGTAGAGGATCAGAAAACTGTAGTTCTGTTCTATTGTGAGAGGAACATGACTGATGCTCTGATGAAAATTAGGCAAAAATTTGAGAATTCTAATGAAATCGTTGAGCAGATATTAAATTTTCAAGAATGTATTTTTGGGTTAATCAAAGATTTTGGAAGTTCGTTTGACATTTTGAAAACTGTTAGACTTTTGACAGAGTGTGCCTTCAATTTGGGAAAGGAGGATCGAATTCGAAGGCTTTTAAGTTTGTAACTTCTTTTTTTTACTGTGCTATAATTTAGCTAATTATTTGTTGGTGACAACAATTACGCAAAGGAAAACTAAAATAAAATTTTGTTTGTTAATGCGACCACCCAACTTACAACACATCTATGATTTAACTGTGCAAGCTGGATTTCATGATTTTCGTGTCCTTTATTTCCGGGTTATCTTAATTCTTCACCTTTTGGAACAAGGCTTTTATTCTCAACATTGACATCTGGCTTTAAAAACTACGAAGGAAGCTGGGCTTTAATTCATAAAATTCTAAATTAATAAATTGTAGTAATAAATTATGTGAAAACTTCGGAGATTACGAAATACCCCTTTCGAAATTCTGATAATTGAGTGAGTGCCTGAACAGAAAGTTTTACTCACAACGGAAAATCGTCATTTGAGCCAAGAAAGACATGCTCAAATGTTAACACTTGTTTGATTTCCTAACTTTTTGAAAACAGGTTGAGATTTTCAAGTTGGATTTTACTCAGCTTTTTACCAGATGCAACTGCTACGTGAATCATGACTATGACAGGTTCTATTTGCCATTATATAGTGTATTTTTTGTACCATTTTCTTGACACAACTGGAACCTGTTAAATGTTAATCGTGAAGTCTGCAGTGTGAGTTCAACCAATCATATACATTTTCGGGGAAATTGAGTCTTCCTGGTGCTTGGAATATGATAGATGTTGCAGGAAGAAATATTTAATTCGAAAAACTGAGTTAACTTATCTAGATCGGATTCGGATATTCAAGAATTCATGAAAATCAATTCATAAAATTCCATAACTATCTTATTAATTTTTTTTAAATTCATAAAATATTAGTTGGCTTGGTTGACTTGTTCCTTTAAACTGCCGGCTTTCTGGGCGATTCGGTCCGATTCTGGTCAACGTCCGAGACCTAATGTCAAAAATGAAAAAAGATGACGTACAACAAAAAATCCTAGACCACAACTTTCATCTA
>JAQGCM010002864.1:0-10213 GCA_034699705.1 Hymenaphorura dentifera
ACTTTGGATGCCCGTCGGAAAAAATCCAGTTTCACTTTTTCATTTTGATGTATTTACTAAAAGAAAAAAATTATTTGAAACAAATCGGTGTGTTACACCTGGGGTACTTCCCTCGTGAGCGGTATTTGAGATTTGGAAGATGCAAAAGAAGATTCCATTCAGCTGTAAAGTTTACTGGACGTACTTGCGAAAAGCTTCAAGCAAATCCTTCTCTCGCCAAGCATTTCCTCATTCACTTACATCGAAGAGGCTTCCTTGTTGGTGTATTTGTTATCTTTGATACAAGACTACAGAATATTGTGGAGGATAAAAGGTTTTCTTGAGAATTGACTTTTTGGAGAAGTGACGCCGTCATTCATTTCGGCTCAGTATCTCAATTTAGCAGACCACAAACGGAATTAGAGATGACTGCGGGTAAAAGCAAAGGTATTTATGGAGAGTTTAGGGTGAAAGTGGAGAAGATGGAATGAAGTCACTTGAGAAGATGCGAGAAAATGCGGATGCAGCGGATGGACCAAGGTATGTACATAATGCTCTTCGAAGGCCTTCCAGCAAAACCCGGGTAGTACGAAGGAAAATGTCCGTTTCCGGAACCCAAAAACCCATCTCTCCTGTATCGATCTCTTTTCAGAAAGAGATGGTTGCCAGCTTTCAGGATGAGATATAATGTTGTAAGGAGTACCCCTTCTTCCTTTCACAGTCGTTTTCCTCGGATACTACTCCAAAGTTATGGAGTTCCTCAGATGGAATGATTACGGGTTTAGAGGGGTTTACACTTTACTGGCAGTGACAATAATATTTTGCTCTGAAGCAAAACTTAGGCATAAGTAAGTCAAAGGCAGAATATAAAACCTGGTAGAGTAAATCTTGAAATATCCCCCAAGGGTAGGAAAATCGTGAAGCAGATATATTTCGAAGGGGGTACGTTTTCCATCCAACACGAATCTCCTAATCTCATCATTTAGAAAAAGTTGTAAAATTTAAAATATATCCTTCACTTGTGAGGTTTACAATGTTAAGGTTGTATTGCAAGTCCCCCTAAGATTCTCTTCTGGAAACGCCTTTGAGAGTTTTACGCCTTCAAACAGGTTCGCTGTAACGCACTTGGAGAAAGCGAGAGAGCTCTACCTGTCTTCACGAATGTCTTTGTGTCAAATGGGAAGCTTGCAAAGAGTTGACCATGCAAGGCGGACATCGGGCAAGATATTTTCAGTTTTATTAGCACGCTTTCCAGATCACTAAAGACAGCATATTAAAGTCAATGAGTGGAAAAACATACTTCGCTTAGTCTCTTCATGTGATTGCATTTTTATATTGCGAGTGAACTGTACTGGTGAAACCTAAGATGACACTTTCGCCTAAGCACCTGGGTCGGTTCATATGTTTATATAACTTTAGTTGAGTCTGAGAAAGAATCAGAGCGAATTTTGCTTTGAACAAATTCAAAATGAAATTTTGTGGTATGTCAGGTTTCAGTTCAACCCGTTGTTTAAGGAATCTAATGGCGCACTTATCGTCTGCATTCTCTTCAACCGTTTCCTACTCAGACAGCCAATTAATCTAGGAATGACATTAGCAAAGAGTATTATTCCACTTCAGAAATTTCCTTTGAAAATTTATTTCCTGTCGGATTATAACAATTAGCTGGGGTTTGTGGAATAATGCCGCACTTTGTGGAAGTCAACCATGGCGCATTTCTGCCGGAAATGCCTTCTCTTGGCAAATCCTGAAGTGGACGAGACAAGATTTCTTCCATTTTGCTTTTCGTTTGAATAGTTAAGGGTTTCTTGAGCTTTTTCCTAGGAAAAGATGATAATATTACATGTCAAAAGAGGCATTTCAGTGGGGAAACTGATATATTCCATCGGTATTCTTGGTTGGTCTTGGAAGGAACAAATGCATTTACGGATGCATTCTACATTCCTTGGAGAAACTAAAACATGTAGCAAACACCACAGAAGTGGCCTTCGGAAAAGATCATTCCTTCCGGTAATCGTCCTCTGCTCACATTTTGCAATGGTAATGGTCAAAGTCAAACGTTCTAAGTCAACAACAAGATTTGATCTTGTTGTCAAACAAGATTTGATCTTGTAAGAATTCATAGCTCTGGGGAAATCATCATTACCAGCGGAATTGTTCAATTCAAATCTCAGGCAATCATTACATATATGTACTTCATAACAAGTTTTTTGCGTGGGCAAATGTGATGAATTGCTGAATAACCTGGAATTAGACATTCATTAGGAGACAATGACTACATTTGCTGATAAAGAATGCCAAAAGAACTTCGAATTTACGTAGTCATTCAATAGAAGATGTACTTGAGGTCACCCTCGAGCCCCCACCGAATATCAAGTTACCTATTAGGCATCAATCCCTGTCAACACTGCTGACCAACTAATTGCACTGGTCTCTAGCTCTTCGGAACTGCTCGAATTTCAAAGCCATTTTTAGTGTTTGACATTTGTGGCTAGACATGAAAGAGGATTAGCTAACAATAGATCAGTCGTGAGGTAGTAATGCCGAGCCACATCCAACCTCCTTGTCATTTAATTGGAAATTGGAGTCTTGATTGAAAGAGCTAGATAAGCAAGTTACAAATCAAACAAAAACCTGCGCATAATAAGAGAGCTCTTTGATAAACAAAAGCAAGAGTAGCAAGGAAAAGTAGCTTCAACTTTTCGCAATCTGTTCCTTGACTAGATTGATTTTATTCCTAATATTTTTGTAATATCTTCGGGTTAGCTTCCGTAAGTTAAAGCTAAAATTGATTGGAATTAATTTTGAGTCTCGTAACAAAATGAAACAAAATGAACGGGCCAAGCCGTAATATTTATTGCATTCCGGAAAGAAAATATGAAAGAAAGCACAGCCAGAAAGAACTGTATTACTTTCTAGTATATTTTATTAATGAACCAACGAAACTATGTTCAAAACAATCAGTAGAATCGGCCGAGAAAGTCATATTTGTTTCAAAGCTAAAAAGGGAACTACACGGATAAAATTTCCTGACAAAATTTCAGCTTGATCGGAGGTTTAATCAATAAAAATTAAATCAAAAACCAATCTATGTAGTGTATACCTTCCAAATTTGAAAGACTTGGGCAACGCACTACTAAAAATGGCAACCTTCATTTGGATGATTGAAATATTTTTCTTGATATTTTGGCTACTGCGTATTACAAACCCAAACTACAAAACACTTCAATTTGGATGTGTTGTTGAGTTGAAACTATTTTCAGAAAATAATGATAGTTCCAATCATTTCTGCGCCACTCATATTACCCAGTATTAATTTTCACTTTTAATCAAGAGTAGATGCTGCAGGGTCGAAGCGAAACCAATCGGATCAAACACGGAAAATAAGACGAGTTAATTAAAATTTGATCTCATTAGCTCCACGTTAATTTTGGACCAGTTTGCCAAACACTACCGGTAGAATAGATTCTAATCGGATGACTTGTATAATTCTCATTAGATGAGTTAAATCAATGAGGCACGAGGCACTTGAGAATTTTGAAATACAACTCAAAACCTTGTAATATCAGGAAGTTTCCCTTTCCCCCTCTAAATTTCTCAATTTCACCATTACGGAAACATCTTTACAGAAATTTTTGACTCAAAAACCTTGAAATATAACATATTAGCTCAATGTTTGAATTAATTTCTTGATTGACGCAAATGAACTAGTTTAATCAACTTTTTGGCACCTTTCCACTGTACCTGTCACATTGGCCAAAATAGAAATGCACTGGAAAAGACCCGCTCAACAGAAACTGAATCCTATTTTGAGATTCCTCCCACGCAAAAGAGTCACACACACACAACAAAACACCGAAAGGAAAAAGGAAGTCAAAGTAGCAAGTGCAATACCAAAATGAATAAAGTTTTACTCGTGCTATCGCTCACATGTCGGTGTCAAACCTTTGCTTAGCATTGGTGGTGCAATTCAAGCAGTTCGAGACTATCGAGACTACTATTTTTAGCTTTTCAAACTAATCACATTCATTCTTTTGTAGTATGAGGAGGTTTGCGTATTGCTTGTACGTCTTTCGGCTTTCAACTGTTTTAACAATGAATGCATAACCCACGTAAAAAAAACTCCTGACGACGACTGCTTTCACTTCTTTGTATGCAACGCAACCGCACAACTATTACTTTCTTCCCTCCAACAGAATTAATTTTACACTGAATGTTGTGTTTCAAATTCTAGACGCTTTCCTCTCCTGCCAATTATTTTCAATCAACTCTAGTTAAAACTCGAGGCTAGATTCTATTCTGAGAGGCGGCTTTTCCGTGAAATATGATGTCACAGATGAACCTACACGTCGCCGTAATCTTCATTTCACTGGTAATCACACGCAAATCTCTTAAAATTGTATTCACTTCATTTCGTAAGTTGAACTGTGAGCGGCGTGACAAAATTAGTTCAATTTGTCAAGTGAAACCCCTAAGCTTGAACACCAACAGAGAAATGATCTTCCAAAAGTAAACTCAAGGCAGTGAGTTGGAATAATTATGTATTTCGTGTGAAGAATATTAACCAAGAACCATTCTTGTTTATCCAAGGAATTAGTTGAAATTAAAAAAAATGGCTACGTTTGAAATGAACACGTCCTACCTAGCCCTAAATGTATGCAAATTTTTAAAAGCATAGAATTTTGAAATTGTTCATGTTTCAAGTAAATATTTCAGGTGCTGATACCTTCCATATCTAGCATTTTTCCTGAACACAAAATAGTCGAAGAATAAAATTAAATGTATTTTTTTGAACAAACTGAATAAAATATTAAATCATTTTTCTTGTTTGCTATCAATCGTATATTGTAAGAATTTGGCTAGGGCGACAGGTTCTCAGTTTTGCAAAAAGTATCACGTGTGTGTTGAAGTATTCCCCTATTCCCGTACACAAAGTAGTGTAAAAGTTGGGAGTGCCAAAAAAACAAAACGCTGTCTCTGGTTGCGTTGGTTCTGTCTCGGTTCGTGTGGAACTTTTGGAAATGCACTGCGAGTGTTAAATCCGAAACTACTTGCGCCGTCAGCATTCACCAGCATCCAACATCGTTTTCTCTCTAGACTCTTTTCGACTCCAGCAGTTTGCCTCCGAAGTGATTCCAGAGAGCAGCCGTTCTTCAATTTCACATTTTTATTCCCACTTTCTCGTGTTTTCCCCCTTCTATCTTACCTTTTTCTCCAATATTTTACTTATTTTCATGTCGCAAAGCTTCCCCGTATCTTTTCAACACCCGTCTTGACACGTAAAACACGCTCAAAAGGTCATTAAATTAGTTATTCGTTCATTCGTTTTTAACGGTAGAAGCCTCAGCACGTGCTCTGAAGTGATTTTAATTGGCCGAATTATTCGAGTGAATAACTGAAGCGCTGCGGAAAATAAGGCTTGGACTTAAAAGCTAGGCTAGACCCGTTAGCAGACATGGTAATTACAAACAATTGAGGCCGATTGTGGTCCGAAAACATTTTACTGTCATTGACTTGAGTGCGGAAGTTAATCTTAGCCTATATACTTTCAATGCGGAATTTTAAACTGAACCAATTTTGTGCAGCATCTGTAAACTCGTAACTTTTAATGAAGTCGGTTCGCCAATTCAACGCCCTATTGCGAACTTGGCTTCATGTTTAAAACATAAAGCCGGTTCAGCTTGTTCATAGGCGTCATTATGCTTCTGAGTATCAAAATCATGCTGATCTCGTTTATTCGTGGCGTAAGGAGTGATTCTACGTAATTCATGTGCTAAGATACACAAATATAGTTCAATACTTTAGAAATACACCAAAACCATGGATCCGGGCCAAATACGAATCGGTAGAAATGGCAAGGCTTGGATGACACCAACGTACGTGGGTTTCGTCTTTTACTTCGTCACACTGACATTACTATTGTTCTTCCAAGCAAAAGTTACTAATAGTGAGGCGGCGGCAACGAATAAGAATGGAAGCCCTAATAACATGACTCCAACTAATGGATTCGATGCAATTGCTGGCATCTCTTGTGACTTTGAAGACCCTTGCGAATGGACATGGGATGAAGGGGTGACGTCTGACACGTCAGGTTTTCAACTTTTGACAGGGCAGCAGGTACTGGCCAGTCGAGATGAATTGGGTGACATTTCTGCTCCGGTGGCAGATGCTTCAAACAATACTATGGGTAAGGAGTTTACTTTTTGTCAAGGTACCTGGACGAACCTTCACCTTAGGTAGGATCAGCAGTCGGGCTTCTGCCCGACGAAATGATGCACACTTTGCTAACTTCTTAACGAGGATATATGACATTCAAAGGCGAGAGTCGGGTCACTGCATATACTATGACTGCACCCTATATGACTTGTTGATACACCTTGCTTCTGACCTTCGCTGAGAGCTTAAGGATATCTAGAGCGCACGAATTCTAATTCTTAGATTAAACCTGTCACCTTCCCGATTAAATAATAATCGTGAATAATTATCAGCTAGGATTATCACCCAAGAAGATGGTCGGTCTGCATTCACTGCATGCATGCGGCCTAGCTCTCTTGAAAGTCACGCCTCATTAATATAACTTTAGCATTCGTGTTCGTGTATTTGTGATTTACGCCTGCAATGATGAAGCGCACATATCGGATATGATAACACATATGGACAAGCCTCGATGTAAGGTTACGTAACCCAATTTAACTCTAAAGAGCCATTTTGGAATGCTAAAGAGTTTTATTTATACATGTACAGTACTGATAGTTTACATCATCACAGGTGCGAAATAATAAATGTTGTACAACATGAGAGCTCTCTTATTTTCTGGCTACGATTTCATACTCGGGCTAAACTCGGGTTCAGCGCACGCACTCTTTGCAAATGAAATGGAACTCTTGCATTGCGTTCTAGACGTACTCTGTTATGTTGTGTATTGTTTTCTGGAGAAATTGGAGAAGCTTACTTTCTCCAGCACGTAGGCTGGTGTAATTTCCGCTTTTGTCCGACGTTATTGTTCACATGTAGACACAATCAGTAGAGTACCCACCCTGCTAAAGTGTAAGGTCGCTCTCTACAGAAGAGAAAGCAAACTTAGCTGTATGTGTATAGACTGGAATAGACGGAACGTCGTTTCCCTTGCCACTGGCACATTTTCTGCAAAGGAAAATAAAATAGAATATCAGATTAAATGAACTTCACGCAGCGCAAGCACCGCTGTGCATGTTTAGTTGTTTTATTGCAGGTAAGTGGAACTCCTAGAATGTGGTCTTTTGCGATTTAAGCGAAACTTGCACGGATTTTTGATCATTCAAACTGATACTACTAACGGCAATCTTGTCAAGGCTGTCCTACATTGTCACAACGCACAAATGCGACAGAAAAACGACTGATCGATGAAGGCGTGATAGCAATTATGTTCTCAAATATCCAGACTTCCGGTTACATTTGTAATGGAGTGCCCCTATGACCCCAAGCTTTTGCTTTTCGCTTTTTTTGTCAGGTGTAATTAAATAAATTTCGTACAAAGTCAGGTAGATACTAAGCCATAATTATGTCTTGATAAAATGAGATAAAATCGGCAATGTCTTGATACCAGCTGGTCTGCTTTCCAAGCATGAAATGACTAGGAGCAGTTCAGAAAGAAACACAACTGTCCTTTGCATTTGCTGATTTGTCAAGTCTTTCTCAAATTAATTTTCATTTCAATTTCAACCAAACTAAAGACCAACAAAAAATTATTTTGACAAACTTCAAGGCAAATATCAAGGGAGATTAATTAGATGACAACGTTGATGAAGTCCGTCGAACGAATAGCAATGGTCGCCTTTAGCAAAGATGTTGATTCAGGTTAAGAATTCCAAGCAATTTCAATCTGTGCGGCAGCGGCAAGGACAGCTCAGGCTCTGGAGAAGACCTGCTGAACAAGTGGAAGCACAATGGCCCATTCAATGATTGAAAATTAACTAAACTTTGACAAAAGGGACTTTGGAACCAAACTGATTGAAAACGGTTAGCTGGAAAAATCGATCAACAGTGCAAACAACTCGCATTTGATCAAATTTAATCAGCTAAAGTCTTTGATTTTGCTGATATAGCTGTGTATGTAATATGATTTGAAATAGTTGCGCTTTGCTTTGCTTGAATGAGGCAATCACTGAAAACGAGAGGAACAACGGTTTGATCGCACTTTGAGCCTGGGACCCTTAGCATTTCGATACTAAAATATCGCAATTGCCACTTCCTGCAAAGCATTACCACGCTATCAATCTTGAACTCATATATTAAATTAATATTTGAGAAACTCAAAGCATGATTTCCCATGCAAATATTTGATTAAGTTGTGCAAACCGAAATCCGACAGGCCCAGGAAATCTAATGTATTTGGCAAGTAATACGCACATGTATATGTAAACAAACATACTACTCTAAATCATCAAAGAAAGTACTCAAGGATAGGATAGCCTTCCTTGCAAAATTTCACCATCAACAATTCCAGTAGGGTGTACAAATATTTGAATATCAGGCGCTATCTTCCCCTTCCAGGCAAAATAATCAGCGGAAATGTTTTGCCGGATCCACCAATGGCAGTAATTGGGTCATGTACATAATATTCTTGCTCATTTTTTGAGCATTGAGCTTGAGCTCTCAAACCCTTCCTAGTGAAACTTTACTCTTCACTTCATTACTTTCTTTTGACTTTCTCTGCCTTTGTTTTGTCTACCCGACCCGTGCTTGCACTCACTCAAATCTATTATTTTGTATTCAGTTTCGTGTTTCTTTTCCCTTTGAATGTGAGAGGAGGAAAACTCTAGAATTGAATCCGCCAGCAGTGTCTTTTTTTGCTCTGACTCTCTTGGATACTTGGGCGTCCCATTCCCATTAAGCCTAAGTAACTTGGTTTTGTTATTTGTTCCTTTTCCTCAAGCAATGGTAAATTTCCTTCTAGTTGTGAGCTGATGAAGTGAAAGTGAAGTCTTTTCCCCTTTGTTCTTTCCCCAATGAAATTCAGCTCAGGTACCTTGTTCAGCCTTTTCTCAATTTTCCAGATGTGTGATGCGGCTAGAATATTCAATGTTCGAAAGTCGACATGTGCCAAGAAAGACAGCCGCATCAATTGGCAATATAAAACATGACAAGACCGCTAGCACAAACAACCTCACAAACAATGGAGGATAATGATATTAAAATACAATGACATTTGATACATAATCTGGTTCCGCAGATGCATTCTGCGGCAAAATGCGGTAATGATACTGGCACACATGAAATCCTTATAAGGCTTGTTAACAATATTGGATGAATTTGTCGGGAGGAGTACAGAACCAGCTAACGTGACGTACACATTATACAGGCAATTTTAGGTTGGAGAGAAAGTCCCAAGTGCTTACGAAATTGCAAAAGAAAGCGTACGTGTTAAATATATGGCTTAGTAGAGTAAGGTGGAGACGAAAGGCACGGATTTTTTCTGTTTCCTTCTGGTGGCGCATTATCATGTCTGAACAGATCCAATCTCGAATCGAATATAATCAAATTCTGTGCAAGTCTCACAATTCATTTCACCAGGTACAGAATAAATTGCATGGAAATGACAACCTTTGATATATGCAAATCATGCTGAACAGTGTTCGCTATTGTAAGCTACTGTTATGCAATAACATCTGACTTGTCCTTATATTCTGAAATCACACTCGAATTCAACTGCAGTATGTGTATTATTGCAAGAATCTTAAGACTGCACTCTGAGAAGCACTCTTTTTTCACATTGGCATTTGCACCTTATATTTAAATCCCATCAGATTGTCAAAGAATTTGTTGTCTCGCAGTACAGTGCAATTGAAAGCCAAACAAATGGGTTGTAAAAATGTAAAGTAGAGGAATTTTGTGGTGGTGGGAGCGGTAGAATAATTAATGCGGCTTTCATTACTCCACAACACTGTTTACGCAATTCTTTGCTAAACGCGTTGTTCTGGGCGGCATTTGAAGTACAACAGGAGTCGAATAAACTTGAATTCGCAGATGTAAACACAATAAAAAGTCTAAATTGCATACTTAAATTCTACAGCACCCGCCTTGGCCGTGTCCTGAGTTTTGAGTATAGTGCATATTTGAGAATTCATACATCTCGGGTTTGGCTGTAGTCGCTGTAGCTGGCTGGTTGGTTTTTTTCTTTATTAGCCCGAAGGGACTTGTCCCGAAAGGGCTTATAAAATTCCCCTGTCCGTCTGTCCGTCTGTCCGTCTGTCTG